>JAOYMZ010080153.1:0-11517 GCA_025802335.1 Pinguicula primuliflora
AGGAGAAAAAATGAGTGAAAAAAGAAAGGATGCGAAATGGAAAAAATGAAAATCCAATTGTCAAACTTTACAATTTAAGCTGGAAACTGTCAGTACCGGTCTAACCGGTACCGGTACCAGGTTGTACCGGTACCGGTTAGACAACCGGTACTAACATCGAGTAACGGTACTGGAACCGGTACCCGATCGGTACCCTTAACCAGTACCGATCGTACTAATATCAGCGATAAAATTTGAATAGTCGAATGTAAGTTGTCGTTTTGACTGGTTTAAGACTCAATTCAATATTACCTTGCCGAGGCCGGTTTAACATAAGATATTAAATAATTTGTGGTAGTGGAGCAGAACAAAATATATTATTACTTTAATATTAAATAATAAATAAATGGAAGAAAAAGCATTTTCTAGATAAGTTATTGGGCCTTAGGCTAGTGAAATGATGTATACCACTTCCCATTTTGTTTGATTCCACAGTTCAGTGTAGGGGTTGGCTTTGGGGTTCGAATGTCTCTATCAAATAATATTTTGATAACACTTTTTAATCATGATAATCTCCTTTGGCATCTCCTAGATGTCTAGAAAATTGGCCATTTTCCCATTGTCATGTGGCCTGTTTGCAAATCCTTATCAGGTTTGGGAGAGAATCAATCACTTTAAATAGAATTTGATCCCCCAGCTCTAAGAAAAGTGGCATGTTTTCAAGTTCTGATACAAGCCCTTTGCACCACCAAATTTGATCCCTAGTTAAGTTATATGCCTCTATGCAAACATTTATACTTGGTAAAAAATGCCACCTTGATGATTGTGTGCATATTTATTGTTCCATACCCTATAATCCCACGGAAATCTACGGCACAGCAAAGAAAATGGTTAATCGCCGAATTGCATAAATATGGGAGAAGGAAGAAAATGAATATTAATGAGAGGTGATATACCCCACTACAAACAATAAAAATGATATACGGCACTGCCTTATGGGCACCACATAGGGCATGTCACCAAATTTTTTCAATTCGCTTTTTTTTGCCTCTTATACATTTGTTAACTTTGCACTTGCTTCTGTGTAGGAATTTTGTTTAGCAAGGCACTTCTCTACAAGAATTATTTCACAAAGATCTACCACATTGAGTTCCTACCGGTGGACGAGGACCTGGAGGCAGACGGCGCAACATGTCCATTGGATCTACTTGATTCATCAATGCCATCGGCGTTCTCATGTGATAAATTGTCATTTGGCTTCTCCGAAATGATGTCGTCCTGCCAGACGAAGGGCACCGTCTTGGTCGTGTGATTTTGGGGACATGGCTCTTGTCCTCTCGTGCAGGGATCTGACATGTATCTTCATTTTTGTCCCATTGGAGAAGGCTTGGTCCTCCTCCTTTGTGACGTCGTCCGATTCGATAAGTGGTTCCATAACTGTAGTCACTAGAGATGCGTGGAGAGCTTCATCGGCCGAATCTGGCCGTTGAAGAATGTGGCGGAGAATCGAACTCGAACGATGAATTAGTGTTGGATTTAGCAGGCCGGAAAGTAGGAAGCTAGGGTGTTGGCCGCCAGGGTATTATTGGGAGGCGACCGTTCTTCTTCCGTTCATTCTAATTGTAAAACTTAAGTGATGAATTTGATTGTATGTTAGTAAATCTGTTGACGTGACTCCTATGTCGTGCAAATGTGGTGCCCATAAGGCGTGCTATATATCATTTCCGTAAAAAAAACACCAATCTCACTCCTACACACATGGGTGTGAGTCTCACATACACTTGGATGAAACCTATAAAAATCATTTGTGGAAAGATGAGACAGCAACGGATCCAGTCACTTCTACTTCTGCTTATTTAGAGCGAAGAGCTGGCTGATCACTAGTGTGATTCACTGTGCCAGTAGAAGGAACCAAATCACACCCAGGAATTGAGGCAGCTGGTGCGATCTCGGGACTGGAAGCCATGATTTCCTGCTTAGGACAGAGTGGAGGTGCTGGTGGAGAGGGGTTGGATGAGACCCCAGCTGCTGAGACTACATTCTGTGAGATTGAGATTCCGGTCACTAGAGCTGCTGAACTTCTCCGCTCATCAGATGGGGTCTTGGCAGTGACTGGTGCAGCCACAATTACTGTTGTCGTTTTTTCAACCTGCATACATTGCTGGACTTCGGCTGTGCCCTCTGCAACCCTGACCTTGGCATCCTTCATAGAGCAGACTGGAGATGAAATTAGTGATGAGCTGAGTATAAACTCATCTTCTAAGATTGCCCTTGCAACAACTGGAATCTCTGTCACAGAATTTGCTGGAAGAACTGCAGCTGATCTATGTGCAATATGCATTGGATCTTCAGCATTGGGACCTGCAGCAGATTTATGGTTAGCAATGATTCTTTTGCTTCGTCAAAGATTCAGTCCGATAGGACGGGGTTTCTTTGTGAACTCTGCCTTTTTTCCTTGCCATAGCAGTGTCTACCAGCATTGATAACGTTAATATAGATTTCGCAGGTGTATGAGCATAATGATCCTCCAAAGAGTCAGTTGATTCACCACATTGTGAGGTTCTTGGAGAATACTCAGAACCGGGAGACTTCACGTTGTTCATGTTGAGAGCCGCAATATTCTGCACATCCAGTACCACTGAATTCTGCATTGATAGAGATCCATCAGAAGGAACTGATTCATCCTTGTGTGTCACAGTAGACACAGACAGTAACACTGAGTTCTGCATTACTAAGGAACCAGCAGGAGGGGCAGCTTCCTCCGGATATGTTCCCAGGAATTTTGGAACATATGGGATTGCTCTGAAATCCTAAGTTTTCTGCAAGCCAGCTTCTGACCCAACCAAACTTCCTGTTGAGTTTGTTATCTCCCTGTCTTCCTCTTCGACCATATCTGCCCAACTTTTCCTACCCGACTGCTCCTAGTTGCCTCTGATTGTGGATGTTCACCAGAATTCGGATTGGAAGCCCTCTTAGTCTGAGTTGCCACACTGATCACAGGGGCTGCCACCACTCGTTGAAGCTCAGTCTTGTGACCACCAGTGATTGTTGGATCCTCTGGGATTTCAAGAGATATAGCAGGCCAAGCTTTTGGGTCCAGAGCTACATTCTGTTTTTGGCTTTGTACTTTCCAGGTTGAAGCAAACGATCTTTCCTCCGTAATTGAGATAGAGAAATAACCCCCTGCCACTTCCACCACAATGGACTTATGTATCCAGCTCCTCAGATTGGTCAGGACCAGTATCCTACCACAGATCATTTCCGTTCTGTTTGTGGTATATTCATCCAGTTGCACCAACTCACCCAAGTTACCAGCCAATGATTGAAACAGGCTCTCTGACCAAAAGTGGATTGGAATACCTCTAACTCGAATCCATGCTATCTTGGTTGGCTTTTCCCGAAGTAATTTCCATGGTCTGACACTATGTAGATGCAGTTGAGACAATGTGTTCCTGTCCTGAAGCAGGAGAAGTCGCTGGGTAGAGTTTGGAGCTCTAAGCAGCACTTCCCCCCATTTACACATACTGCAGTACAATCATGATATCCAGCAAGATTCAAAACCACATTCATAGCATGAATTTCCAGAACAGCATATGGAACAGCTACTAAACGTGTCTAACCCTAACGCAGTATCTAGGGCCAATTCACACTGAATTTTATCTGCAGCAGGGACTAATTCAAACAGAGACAAGGATGCACCACATTCAGCATCCATTTGTACATCAGGTCCATTAGCCACTCTAGCTAGGTGGACTTGGAGTAATTAATTCAAAAAAAGTAATTAATTCCCCTACCAAAAAAATTAAGTAATTAATTCCAATTTTCTTTAAAGTATCACTTCTTTCTTTTTTGAACTTTATAATTTACATACTGTAATCCAAATTTAATTTGTGGTAGTGAGTTCAACTACACATTTAATCATATTCAATAAGAGGGAGAGAACAAAATATATTAGTATTTTAATATTAAATAATAAATAAGTGGAAAGAAAGGCATTTTCTGGATAAGTTATAGGGTTGGTATTTGAATTCCGGATTCCGAAATACAAGACATTCCGAATTTCGAAATTCTGATTATAATACGAAATGGATCGAGATTACGATTCGACTTCCAAAATAATTTCGAAAAGAATTTCAAATTTTAATCGAATTTCAAATTTTGAATTTCGAATGCTCACCCCTAATGAATTATTGGGCCTTAGGTTAGGGCCTAATCGATAGATAAAATTGCTTCTAGATAAGTTCACGTGTCTAATAATCTACGGATGAATTTTAATGAAGAATCTGTTTTGCTTTTTGAAAGATCTTAATTTAAGTGGGAGGAGTTTGTTGAGAATGAGATCCTGGACCAAAAATCTCATTCGATCTCAAATCTTATCCATCCATCAGCCTAATTAATTTTGGAAGATGAACGAATCATGGAAGACCACAAGGATCTTTCTTCTGGTGTGATAAAGGTATTGACTTTGACACCAATGGCCGCAAAAACGGGAGTAAGGTATTGACCTGACACCAATGGCTGCTATTAGTCTGTCAATAGCTTCACGGGATGGGCCTCCATCTACATCCCCTGTGGCCGATCTGGGGGCATTCACCCCCAAAACATGGATGGTCAGCAAGGTCCATGGGGCTGCCGCAACATGGCTGTTCAAGAAAGGGGCGTATCCATGGAACGTCAACAATGGGGCCGAGGAGGCTTCATGGAAGGTGGAAAAAACTGATTTTGAGTGTTCGTTATTAATGTGCTTACTTGCGTACCCATGCCCACAACAGATTCCACTCGCATTGACTTATAAATATGCCCATGCCTTCCCCTTGAATTTCAAGATTTCTGACGAGAAACCTTGAATATCCCAAACATTGTCTTTGTGTAGGCCTCCTGTACAGCAATTTTGCAGAAGGAAATCTATGGCTAAGCTGCATTTCGAGGGACCATTAAAGTGGACTGCTTTTTCTTCTTTTCACTCAGAACAACTAACAAGAGAAGTGGGTTTCTCGAGGGCGGCGGCAGCTGCTGCTTCTGCCCCACTTGGTGGCTTAGGCAATGGATATTCTGGTACCACTTCTATGATTTCAGTTCGTTTTTATGATTTCTGTGCAATGATTTCAATTCCAGTACACTCAGCACATGATTCATACAGCATTGTTTACAGAGGCTTAATGAATGCACCCGTTGCTATTTTCGCCCCAACCGGTATAATTTATTGTCGAATATTGGTTGTGTTGATGGTATTGGAACGGTGAATTTGGTGTTGTACTTATAGGCAATTACACTAGGGCGGTGATGCATGTCGCCGGATTTCCGGCAAAGCCAGTAGATCCGAAAATAAAACCGGTCTTCGAAAAATCGGTGTGCGCAGGCACTGTCCTTCGGAAGACCGGTGTTCGCTAATTACGTAGATTATTCGTGCTTAATTACACGTCTTTCAAGAGGGCGGTGCGGATTAATACCGCTCTCCAAAAGGCCGGTGAGTGACATCGGTATTTGGAAGGGGGTGAGTGCTAAATAACAAAAAGAGAGTAACCAGCATAGTATAAAGGCAAATTTGTATGCCTTTAATAGACATTTTTTCCGGATTAGTATGTCTGACTCATGTGTTGCACCTTGTCAAATTTTCAGAAGAACTGCATAGAGCAATTACGAAGCAGAAAACCAACAGACTAGCTGACAACAATCAGGATGAAGTAGAAGATCCTACTCTTCTAGCTGATGCTGATAGTTGTTTCTGTGAATTCAACGGCGTACAACTACATCATAAGATATGTGATCCGGATTTACCAGCATCTGCTAATAGTGCCAAGAGTACTACAAACTATCCTATGATTTTGATGCATGGCTTTGGAGCCTCCGTCTTCTCTTGGGAACGAGTCATGAAACCTTTGGCACAGACCACTCAGGCAAAAGTTGTTGCATTTGATAGACCGGCCTTCGGACTGTCATCAAGAGTGAGCCCTACTACTAAGCATAGCAGAGATTCTAAACCTCTGAATCCATTTTCAATGATGTTCTCCATGCTGGCATCTCTATTCTTCATTGACTTATTGGGATCTGAGAAGGCTATTCTTATCGGGTATGTTCCAATTATAATTTCTGCTCTTTGCTGTCTTCTATTTTCTTTCATGAACAGTAAAGAATCTATGAGTACTACTTCTCATGGAATCACTGGAATACTGCCAGGCACTCTGCTGGTGGCGTCGTGGCTCTAGATGCATACTTTGAGGCGCCCGAGCGCATAGCTGCTCTTATCCTGGTTGCCCCTGCAATTCTTGTACCACTGATGCGAAATGTCGCCGGCAAACAACATCGAGCAGAATCTAATCATCAGCTTCAGGGGAACAATCTGTTTTTGAGGCTATCATGTTTCATATCCAAGTTGGCCAAGCATGTCGCGGATACAATAATTAGTATGGCGAAAGGGATGTCAGCCATGATCATCTTTCTTTGCAGGATATCTTTATCAGCAATCTTGCGTTCGTATTTTGGAGTGATGGTGGTAAGTGATGATGCTCAGTTTCTCAGATATATGATTCGCTCAGTTGTAGAGACTTAAGGAAAAATCTTCAACTGTCGAATGTTAGGCAACGAATAAATGAGTTATGTGCCGAATTTTAATCATAAACGTCGTAAGTGTTGGATCACAATCTCGACGGCCATTATTAGAATTCGTCACATAACTCATTTATTCGGCACATAATGTTAGGCACCGTAAGTTTGCTCCAAACTTAAGTTTATATGGCCTGTTATGTTTCAGATAAGGATACTCATCAGTAACTTTGGTATACCGGCAGTTCGCTTTTCGTGGTACGATTCAAATCAAGTTTCTGATCATGTTGTACAGGGCTATACGAAGGTGAGTTTTATGATGTTTATTCTCTCCAATAAAAGATGGAGTTTTCTTCACCTCCCGAATGCAATGGTGCCGAATGGTACCAGATTGTAATTTAGACAGTTGGATCAAAATTAACGGTCCAGATCAAATGACTCATTTAACATCCACTTAAAAACATTTTTTGATCTGAACCGTTGAAACGATCTAGATTAGAATTCGGCACGATAGTATTCGGAGGAGAAAAAATTCATAAAAAGATGATGCTTGCATTTCTAAATGCAGCCAGCTTAACTGACCTAAAAAACTCTGCAGCCACTGAAAGTAAAAGGCTGGGACAAGGCACTGGCCGAACACACTGCATCGATGCTAACAGAGATTGGATCTGGGTTGAACCCTCCACTAACTAAAAGGCTTAGAGACATCTCATGTCCAGGTTATGATTCTCTCCTCTTGTCCTAATGTAAATATATGGGAGCAACACTGCATCTGGTGTTTGACAATGTTCGTTTATTTGCCGACTGCAGTTCTGATTGTCACTGGCGATACCGATCGTCTTGTACCTGCATGGAACTCTCGAAGACTTTCGCATGCCATTCCAGGGTCTGTGTTTGAAGTAATCAAGAATTGTGGCCACTTACCACAAGAAGAGAAGCCTGAAGAATTTGTGTCTATAGTGAATAAATTCCTTCGGACAGTCTCTGGTGCTGTTGAAGAGCAGCAGCACCAACAAACAGTTTTCTGAGGTATATGACAATGCAGATTATAATGTAGAATATTTTTGCGGAAAATTGTCATGAAAATTGCACCCATAAATCATAATAGCCCGACAATAGAAATTATCAACAAAGGAGAAAAAGATGTCTTGCCACTTCACCCATCAGAAGGGTGCAAAAACAATTTCTGAAGATGTAAACTGTTCCATGAAAAAGACTTACAACCAGTATTGTCCAGAGAAATGTGGACACAAAACAATATATATCTGTACCAGTATCGTCAACAAAGTAACATTTAATTGGGTAATGATAGTGTCCAACTTTTCAATATCGTAGTCTTTTAGCTGCCGAATTAAAAAAATAAGATCGGTTTTGGAATCTTCGTATCGAAACGATGTCCGAACTGGTCATAGATTTTGGTTTCGTCAGCTTCGCCGCTAAAAAAATTAAAACTCTTACTTTTTTATTTCGGCAGCCAAAAGATCTCGATATTGAAAAGTTGTACAAAAAAATCGGACAAAAAAGTTGAACACTTATTATTTTTCCAGTTAATTATGCTTCAAATTCTCATGTGGGGGAACGAGTAGTTTCTTTCTACCAGCAGATACCGTTTGCTCATTCTTGGAGTTGGTAGAGATAGAGCGTGTATACATCATAGTTGTGGATTTAAGTATGTCTTCTCCAAATCCACACTCCATGAACAGTGACCTGCAGATAATGTTGAAACCATTGCTTTATAAATGAACTAAATGGAATTGGATAAGCATACCCAAATATAACATATCAAGAACATGAATATATGAAACTCGACTTGTAAGTTGCTCATCGTTGTGACAGAGGACCATAGATTATATAAAACGAGCTGAATCAACCATACTGATAAATCTGATGGATCAGAGGATTTTTCCTTCGATCAACCAATAATTTCCCTCACAGTTACCTAAAAGGATCAACTACGCCGAAGATTGAATTAAATTTTCTTAGAGAGCTTATAGTCTACTGGCGTCTTCAGGTTATAGAATGCCATTGAATTTAAATTTGAGAGCATGAACCAGTCCGATGACGATCACTGATATAGCGAAGTTCAAGGATTACCTTTCATTATCTGTACAAAGTGCAGCAATGTCATATACCCCTCTGCTAGTTAACAGCCTGAAACAGAAGATCAGTATTTGACATCATTTCTGACAGGAAAAAAAGAACACAAATCCACAATGGAAAAGATAAACCCATATAATGAGTAATCACGATAAGAACAAACCTGACGATTTTTTGAACAATCATCCGATCAATCCCACTTTGTTGCAAAGCAGGATGAACCTGCACGAGACTGTAATAGAGTTAAATCATGCCAAAAATACTGAACTAATTTGGTACGAATACAGTAAAAATGACAACACTATAGACTTTAATCGAATTACAGCAAATCTAGGGCAACGGATTTTGTGCATTTTCCCCCCTTCTTTTTTTCTTTCCCATTTCGTTTAATATATCAGATAAGGATTTCGTAAAGTGCACCGACCACAACATCATAGATTGAAGCCGTCAATCCGAGATCAGAAACTGCACGGCCAAACCCTACCAGCCGGCAATCCTCCGGCATAAGCTGCGCTACTTTTCTGATCCATTCTCTACCAATCCCCACGATGCTCTGCAGTTCATTCGAATGACCAGATTGGGTCATAATACATTCAGGTCCAGCGAAAGCAGAAACGATGATGGAACTGTGGGAGAGCGCGATACCGAGCTTGAGCTCGTCCATGTCCTCGACTCTTCCGGCGGCGTCGGCTCTAGGGAATCGGTGGCAGGAGTGGTTGCAAGCGGCGTAGAGCTCTTTGAGGTCGTGTGGTTTCACGTGTGCAGGGTTCGTGGATATAAATATCGACGGCGACGGTAATGGAGTGGAGTTGGATTTACTCTGAGCAGTTATTTTGCGCGGCGATGGTGAAGTCACCGCGAATTTGGAGGGAAGACAGGTGTGACGGTGTATGGCTGTCGCAACTGCCATTCTCTCTCTGCCCACGGTCATTTGGGAATAATTGATACTTATCAAAAAAAAAAAATTGGGAATAATTGAATAAATGATCCGCCAACATTGTGCAAAATTTTTATCATGGCACGGTATCGGGTAATTTATAATTATAAAATGCTATTTGTACACGCTTTTTTGACATTATTAGTTGAAATTGTAATATAACAATAATTACAACTACAATTAAAAAATAATAACATAACATGTGGTTGTGGTGGTTGACACATCACAATATCAATGAATAGTGTCAATAAAGTGTGTACAAGTAGCATTGATCTTTATAATTTATCACAATTTTCACGATACAGGTAATTTACTGTTTAAGTAAGAATTTAGTTAAAATAAAACATTTTTAACCAATTTATTAATTCTAAAAACCGTATAAACATACGTTTAAATAATTTAAACTAAATAAAAATATTAATTAATATTACGATAGCTTCGTCGTCAAAAAAATAAAACACTAAATCCTATAAAACCTAAATCATAAAATCTAAAAATACTAAACCCTAATAAAAAATTATGATTAATGCTGCGACTTCCCCGCAAAAAATATATGCCCATAAACCCTATAAACCCCAAACTCTTAATTAAAATAATGCTAAACAATAATAATGATGATTAATATATGCCCATAAACCCTATAAACCCTAATAAAAAATGATGATTAATATTACGGCAGTTTCGTCACCGACAAACTGAAATCTTAATCCTTTAAAACCTAAATCCTAAATTTAAATAATGCTAAATCCTGATAAAAAAAGTAATTAATATTGCGACGGCTTCGCCGCAAAAAATATAAAACCATAAATCTTATAAACCATAAATTCTAAATTTAAATAATGCTAAACCCTAATAAAAATAGTAATTAATATTACGACGGCTTCGCCTGTGGGACCCCACTGCCCACAAGGTCGTCATCAGCAGGGATGTTATCTTTGTAGAAGATAAGCTACAAAGGAACGAGGGAGACGATGGCACTGAAGCAGGAAGTTCAGGAACTACAAGTATGCAGGTAGAAAAGGAATTTTCCTCTGAAGCTGTACCAGAGCACGAAGAACTAGAATTGGAGGATTCTGATGTTCCACAAGAAGTTCGTCGTTCAGAACGAGTAAGATCTATACCATTCTAGCACTCAGATTATATTATGATGAGTAATGTTGCGTACTGCCTTCTAATCGAGGATGGGGAGCCATCAACTCACCAAGAAGCACTGAGCAACTCAGATGCAGTTCTGTGGATCGAAGCAATGCAGGAAGAAATAGAAGCTCTTCATAAGAATAATACATGGGAACTTGTGGAATTGCCACAAGGAAGGAAAGCTATTGGAAACAAATAGATTTTCAAGATCAAGCGAAATGGTGATGATCAAATGGAGCGGTATCGTGCTAGATTGGTGGTGAAAGAATATACTCAGAAAGAATGCATTGATTTTAATGAGATATTTTCACCTGTGGTCTGACTGACGACAGTTCAAGTAGTCCTGGCGATGTGTGC
Organism: Pinguicula primuliflora; assembly: GCA_025802335.1. Lineage (NCBI taxonomy): Eukaryota > Viridiplantae > Streptophyta > Magnoliopsida > Lamiales > Lentibulariaceae > Pinguicula > Pinguicula primuliflora. The sequence continues at coordinate 11,051 of JAOYMZ010080153.1, forward strand.
TACGTTTGACCTACATCTAGAGCAGCTAGATGTGAAGATAGCTTTTCTTCATGGATATCTTGAAGAGGAGATTTATATGCTCCAGCCAGAAGGATTTGAAGTTAAAAAAAAGGAGAACTTGGTTTGCAGGTTGAACAAATCTCTATACGGTCTCAAACAGGCGCCGAGAGGTTGGTACAAGAGATTTGATTCCTTCATCATGAGCTTTGGATACAACAGACTCAATGCAGACCCTTGGCATATATCAAGAGGTTTGGTGATAAAGATTTTATGGTGTTACTGTTGTATGTGGATGACATGTTGGTAGCAGGCCCCAACAAAGATCGTGTCGAAGAATTGAAGGCACAGTTGGTTAGGGAATTTGAAATGAAGGACTTGGGACCAGCAAATAAGATTCTAGGGATGCAAATTCACCGAGACAGAAATAATAGGAAGATTTGGCTATCTCAGAAGAATTATCTGAAGAA
>JAOYMZ010080164.1:0-11517 GCA_025802335.1 Pinguicula primuliflora
AACAAAAAACTCTTAAACAAAAAGCATTAGTTGGAATGCTTAACCAAAAAAACAAATACTTATGTTTATAATTTTTTGATATTTCAGTTTGCTTCACTACTTTCCCAATTTTTTTTTACATTTGGCCGACTTTCCTCTGTAAGATCATAGTACAGGTTTGTATACTGCGACGAAAATAGGTTATATGGTTATGTTGAAAAGTTATTCGATATCTACTTTTAGGTTTATACTGTCTGCTATGCTCCATTATTTGGTTTCTTTTATTTTGCTGACACTTTAAAATGGGCAATTCTCTGGTAGATATAAAAAGAAATGGAATATGGGTTTTATTTTCTTTTTTATTGTTATCACTCCAGCAGAAGAAGATTTTGTCGCAAATTTCCAAGCCTTTCTTTCATCGTCGATGCACGTCATCTACCCGGATTCATGAAACTTTCTCCAATTTTCTATCCTTTCATCCGATGAAGTTGAGGATGTTATCCATAAAAAGGAATCTGGGCTGGGTTGGCCGGATGTAATTCACGTTTGATAGGAAATTCCATTTACAGTCTTATCCCCTCTCATTTAATTTATTCTGAGACGACAAACGAATAACGATTAAATTTTTTTAATTTTTTTTTGTTTTTGTGGGGCACCTGCACCCAAGACCTACATGGCTTCGCCAGTGTTTGTATCCATATAATATTGTCATCAGCTACTTGTCTTTCATTATTGTAGGGTTAGTTTAGCAGTTACGGTGTGTATTACTTGGCGATAACGGTTACATGAATCGAAAAGTTTTCTGTGTTATTTTATCGCATTATATGTTGCCATTTGAAGAATGGGGAATAGGTACCAAGCACCCACATAATGCAAAGGAACTATTTAATTTGTGTCACTCTAAACAAGGAACATGATCGAGAGTACCTTAAGTATTCTCAAGAAATGTTGGGGCATACTATGATCTGATTTGTGTAACCTCATCGATGTACAGCGTCGTATCATATTGACATGTACCTTGTGCTTCATAACTTCTTGAAGTAAGTATACGAGAGGATCCTCTTGAAAATGATTAGGTCAAATGTGAAAAGTGATGTTGAAAACTGTCTACATATATATTTAATTCATATGCCCTAGCCGCTTGCCTTCCCAGAAGTTCCTCTCTTTGTCAGAATATTTTCAAGTTCACAATATCCACAAGGAGAAAAAAGCTCACATTCGAGCTCGGAGAATTCAACTCAGCACGGGTTTTTGGTGTTCTGACCCCTCTATCTTGCTGGAGGAGGTTTCTAAACATTTTATGGCTATCTATGGAGCGGACCAGTCAATGGAAAATGAATCCTCACTTCCATTTCCGATAACTAATGGTTTCCCCTCACTGTCTGCCTCACAAACGTCATTGCTGGCTAGACCGGTTGAGGATATGGAAATTAAGCAGGCCTTAATGGACATGGACCCGAATAAGGCAGCTGGCCCTGATGGATATTCTAGTAGCTTCTATCAACACAACTGGATTACTATCTCAGCTTCACTTTCGGAATTTGTTCACCTCATCTTTGAGCAGGGTCAGTTTCCCCCCGAAGTGAACAGAGGCTTGATATATCTTTTATCTAAGGTTTCCAAACCGGAGAGCTTTGACCACTTCCGACCTATTACTCTCATCAACATCAATACGAAGATTGTCTCCAAGGTTATAGCCAACCGCCTTTGTGAGATTCTCCCTTCTATTGTATCTCAAAATCAGTCCAGTTTCATTAGAGGACGGAGCATTGTGGAGAATATCATAATAGCGCAAGAGGCACTCCATACCATGAAGCAATGCAAAGGAAATAGGCGCTTTATGGCCGTTAAGATTGATCTAGCAAAGGCTTTCGACAAAATGCGGTGGGCATTTATTGAAGATACTCTCAGGGAGGTGGGCATTCCAGCTTACTTGACAAATGTGATCATGTCCTCCCTCCATTCTAGTTCTTCTCAAGTATTATGGGACGGTCGCAGAGGTCCCTTCTTTGTTCCTAAAAATGGGGTTCGACAAGGGGACCCAATTTCTCCTTATCTTTTCGTTCTTTGTATGGAAAGGTTAGGCCACCTAATCGATTCTGCAGTCAGGGAAGAGTTTTGGAAACCCCTGACATTTGGACAGCAAGGGTTTCGGTTATCCCATCTCATGTTTGCGGATGACCTAATCCTCTTTACCGAAGCAACAACTCATCAAGCTCTGGTTATTAGTGAAGTTCTTCGGGTGTTCTCGCTGCATTCAGGTCAAACTGTAAACTCGTCGAAGTCGGTATTATGGGTCTCGCCCAACACTCCGCTTGATACTTCCAGAGACATAGAAAATGCACTTGGAGTTTTGAGAGTGGATGATCTGGGTACTTATCTAGGCGTGCCCTTGATTCATGGTCGCACTACAAAAGAACTCTATGACTCTTATCTGATGAAAATGCGTAAGAAATCTCAAGGGTGGAATTCTCGGAATATATCCATGGCGGGTCGTCTGGTTCTTTGTAGATCGGTGCTAAGCTCCATACCCCTCTACCCTATGCAATCAACGGCCCTTCCCTTAGCTACATGTGATGCGATGGATAAGGTTATTCGGGACTTTCTTTGGGGTGGTTCTGCTGAGCTGCCGAAACACCCTCTCATTGCGTGGCATAAAATATGCACTCGGAAAGAAGACGGGGGCCTTGGGCTCACGAATCTCCGTCACACAAATCAGGTTTTTATGTTGAAACTCACATGGGAGTTCTTTACTGCTCAGGATAAACTGTGGGTGAGACTATTTAGAGCCAAATACAATGTGGTGGCCTTAGCTGACATGGATCAACGGGGCTCCTCCAGGGGTTCGATTATTTGGAAACAGATATGTCGCAACTCACATCTGGTAGAGGCAAACACGAGATGGGTGATTGGAGATGGCCAGTTGGTGTCCTTTTGGCAGGATACTTGGCTTCCGTTCTCTCATCCTTTATCTATATTTGCATTACAACCACTGTCTATTTCTGACTTGGAATGCAAGGTGTCTAGCTTCTGTCTTCCTTCAGGTGGCTGGGATGAAAGTAAACTAGTCTTGTGGCTGCCGACCCCAGTAGCAGACACAATTCTAACCGTGCCAGCTCCCCATCCCCTGGCTGGATTGGACATCCGCTCTTGGGCACACACACCGAATGGTAAATTCAAATCTGCCTCAGCGACTGATCTGGTATCTAACCGCCAGCAGGAGCCATCATCCATGCCTTGGAACCAAGTCTGGATCCTTCAGACTCCGGAACACATCAAACTGTTCATCTGGCGGACACTCCACGGAGCTCTTTGGACGAACAGTTTGAGGGCGAGAAGGGGTTTATCATCTTTCCCTGATTGCCTACGTTGTCCGGCAAATGAAACAATCTTGCATATCTTGCGTGATTGCACAACAAGCAGAGAGATATGGTTGTATACTAACCCTTCGTTACCTCCTCTATTTTTTACTTCTTCATCCCTTAATGTTTGGATTGTTGACAATACATCTAGTGTCAAGAATTCACAGGACTGGTGTAGTCTATTTGCGACAACGTGTTGGAAACTATGGACTTCGAGAAATGAAGAGATTTTCCAAGGGAAAATAGTATCTAACAGAAGCCTTTTTTTTCCATACAGGCATACTTTCGTGAGAATTTTCGCGTGCTCCAGCAGGAAAAGAGTCGGATGAATCTCATTCGTTGCAGTCCGCTCCCGGTTGATGAGGGATCCATCTCGGGGATAGCCAGTCTGTGGGTTGATGCAGCAGTCTGCCGACCCTCAGGAGCAGCTGCATGTGGAGGGGTCTTTCGTGATAGGAATGGCTCGTGGATTGCAGGATTCAGCCTCAGACTAGGGACGTGCCCAGTGGAAGCGGCTGAGCTCTGGGCGATTTATTATGGCATGGCTGTGGCGTTCAGCATTAATATGCAACGCTTCCGCTGTTTCTCCGACAGCTTAACATCTGTTGCTCAAATCCATGGCAGAAGCGAGAATCTAATCAACCGAAACCTTGTTAGCCTGATCAGAAAGATGATGAGTCTCTGCGATACTAAAGACTTCCTCCATATCAGAAGAGCAGAGAATATAGAGGCTGACCATTTCGCCAAGGCTGGTCTTGGCCTGCCGATCAGACAGCTACATCTGGTCTCAACATGGTCTCAAGATGTCCCTGAAATGCAGCTCCAATCTTGTGCCCAGTTTCCGACCAGTCTTTTACTCAACATAGACACACAATTTCGTGGCTCCCTAGCCTATCTATTGCCAGCCTCTGGCCTCATGGAAGAACTCAGTGAGTCCTCCTTCATGATGCAGTCGCATGGACTCTCAAACTCTAATGAGCAGAACTCCAGCACAGGGACACTTACAACACTTGGAGTGGATTCAAGTCTGGGAGTGTCTGCATCTCAAAGCATCTCCACCTTTCTTTTCGACCCTCCTTGAGTGTTTTTAGCAATGTTTGGGTCACTTGTAGTTCAAGTGTTTGTTTCTGTTTTTACTGGCTATGGCCTCCTCTGTATAAAAAAAATGATTAGTTTGGTGGTGTGAGATGTTGTGTATTTTGTTATTGTTGCGTTGTTGCTATTGCGTTGTGATTTCCCTTACAGTGAACATTTTCTTTACGCAAAAGTTATGCAAGGTAGTTGATATCACTTTAGTGAAGAAGCATACAGTTATTCATAAATTACTTAGCATCTATAGATTTTTGCATACCAAACAGGGAGAGGTTTTGAAACCTTTCCACCAAAATTCAACTTTAGTTCTTACTCAGCCTAATCAACTCACGGATATTCGTATTTCCATCCCTTTTCAGATGCTGAGCAGGGCCAAGTTGAAGTAGCAACTGGTTTATTGTCATTTAGTATGCTAAATTCCCCATTATTAAGAGGTATGGTAATTTTATCATTTCGCCATCATTTAACTGTTCATCATGAACATGCTAGTATATTGTTAAGTTTGAGATTCTAACACGAGTATTTATGTTGTTCGACATAGACTACATCCACGGGAGAGAAAAGTTCTTCCTTGTATTTTCTTATCTTCGTTTACATCATAATACAAGGTTTACATAGGAGCCACACATCCCACACAATCAGGATAAATCTCGGAATTAAAGGAAAGATAATCCCGGGGTTAATTGAGGGAAAGATAATCCCAGGGTTAATTTAGTCAAATCTTTCCCTCCTTATCCCTTGCTAACACTCCCCCTCAAGTTTAGTTACTAGGAGGGTATCCAATACTCAACTTGTATAGCACGTCATGGAATGATCATCCTGCAACTGCTTTCGTAAGAATATCTGCCAACTGGTCTTCCGACCTAATATAGGGTAACTCAATAACCCCATCCTTTAGTTTCTCCTTAATAAAGTGACGATCTATCTCCACATGCTTAGTCCGGTCGTGTTGAACTGGATTTTCGGCTATCTAAATAGCTGCTCGATTATCACATCTCAACTGACAGGACTGGTCTGGAGGGAACCCCAACACACTCATCAGTCTTCTCAGCCATAATATCTCAGTCACACCTCGTGTAATGCCTTGAAACTCTGCCTCAGCACTCGAGAGAGCAATCACCTTCTGCTTCTTACTCCTCCATGTCACCACATTTTCCCCAATAAATGTGACATATCTTGCGGTCAATTTCCGATCCACAGGATTCCTGGCCCAGTCTGTGTCAGTGTAAGCTTCCATTTTAAGGTGTCCATTCGTCCTGAAGAGGACCCTTGTGTCTGGTGTATCCTTCAAGTATCTCACAATCCTCAGTACTGCCTCCATATGTTCTTTCTGTGGCCTATGCATGAACTGACTCACCACTCCTACAGCGTGTGCAATGTCTGGTCTAGTATGGGAAAGATAAATGAGTTTCCTTACTAGATGCTGATACCGATCTCTGTCTACCCATGTAGATTCCTTCAGTATCTGAAGCCCATGATTTGGGACCATAGGGGTGTCTACCGGTTTGCACTCAAGTAGGCCAGTCTCAGCTAATAGGTCTAATATATACTTCCTCTGCGATATGTGAATGCCAAGCTTTGACTTCATCACCTCAATCCCTAGAAAGTATTTTAAAATCTCCAAATCCTTCGTTTCGGACTCCTTAAACAGATTTCTCTTCAGCTGGGCAACCTCTGCATCATCATTCCCTGTAATGATCATATCATCGACCTAGATAATAAGGCAGGTTACGGCTCGATCCCTCCTCTTGATAAACAGCATGTGATCTGAGTTACTCTGCATATATCCATATATCTTCATCGCTATAGTGAATCTTCAAAACCAGGCTCGTGGAGATTGCTTCAATCCATATAGAGCCTTCTTCAACCTACATGTCTCACCAAATCTAAAGTCTTGAGAAAAACTTGGAGATCCGTCCATATACTCCTCATTTTCAAGATCACCGTGTAAGATTGCATTCTTTACATCCATCTGATATAAGGGTCAATCCTTATTCGCCGCCACTGAAAATAGAACACGTATTGTATCTATCTTTGCCACATGAGAGAATGTCTCCGAGTAATCTACTCCATAAGTCTGTGTATAGCCTTTCGCAACTAACCTTGCTTTATATCTATCAATAGTGCCATCTACCTTTCTCTTGATCGTATACACCCACTTGCATCCCACTAGATGTTTTCCTGAGGGCAACCAACACTTTTCCCATGTATGGCTCTATCGTAATGCTCGCATCTCAGTTTCCATAGCCTCCTTCCATTCCGGTATAGACATCACCTCCTGGACTGTCTTCGGGATTTCCTCCTTATATAAGGAGGTCATAAACGCCTTTGCCTCTACGGACTCTCTCCCCCTGAGTAGATTAGCTATCAGATATCTTTGTGAACCAAGTATATGATCTGGTGTGAACCTCCGAGCCGGAATGCCTCGTGTACTGTGTGTTGGTAGGACTCTGGTGGGACCTACGGTCTTAGTAATCTGCACAGGTGGAGATAACACAATATCCGGTGAATCATACAAAATAACATCTGGAGTGGAAGGTGTGGGACTTACCTCGATATCCGGGGATGGAGGATCATTGGACATGGGCAATGGAGTGAGCGACGTAACTCGTCGTCCATCGGAGGGAGGCACACAGATTGGTGATACAATCCAGTCTAGGGACTCATATGTAGTCTCCCCCTGAGCACCAGACTGTGAACTCTGATAAAAAAACTCTGTTTCCACAAAGTCACAATGGAGTGTACTAAATATTTGTCTTGACATGGGATCAAAGCAACGGTACCCTTTCTGATTTACACCATATCTCACAAAAATACATTTTACTGCACAGGCATCTAGTTTAATCCGAAAGGATTTTGGTACATGCACATAAACAGAACACCCAAACACCCGAGGAAAAATGGTAAGATAAGATGGCACACGATTATGAGCAGAGAGGGCCTGTAAAGGAGTCTTCAACTGTAGAGTCCTTTTGGAAAGACGATTAACTAGATACGCGGCAGTAGCTACAGCTTCAGGCCAGAACATACTTGGAACACAGGAATCAAGCATAAGGGCTCTATTCTGCTCAGGAGTATAAGGGCACGTGGTTTCTAGCGAAATCCGATTTTTTCCTTTCAGCTACTCTATTCTGCTCAGGAGTATAAGGGCACGTGGTTTGATGAATTAATCCCTTATCCACAAAAAATTGGTTCATAGACGAATTAACAAACTCCCCTCCATTGTTAGTGAGAAAATTTTTTATACCTCCTCCAAACTGAGTTTCAATCATCTGAAAAAACTGAGTAAATTTTCCAAAAACATTAGATTTATTCTTTAAGAAGAATACCCAACACATGCGAGTGCAGTCATTGACAAAAAGCAAAAAATATCTTAAACCACTTCCCCCAACAACTGGGGCAAGTCCCCAAACATCAGAATGTATAAGTTCAAAAGGAACTCCTGCACGCGACATACTTTTTGGAAACAAGCCACGATGTATTTTTGCACGAGGACATGACTCACAAGAATTAGGAAAACACGACAATCTAGAAAATAATGTCTTAAGACAATCATCAGAAGGATGACCTAAACGGCGATGCCACAGCCACCCATTACGATCAGTACCCTTCGCAACCATAGTCCGACCGGAGGTAGCAACTTCATACACATAGTAGAGCTCGGCCCTTTCGGTGACACGCCCAATGATCTCCTTCGTCCGAATATCCTGCAAGACATAGAATGAAGGGTACATAAGCACGATGCAATTCAATTCTTTGGTCACATGGCTAATAAATAATAATTTGTGAGACAATGCAGGGACAAGAAGGCAATTTGAGAGCTTTAGGGATGGATTGAAAGAACCTGCTCCCTTTACGGGCAATGATTCTCCATTCGTTGTCTGAATAATTCTCTTCCTCGGAACCTGGGGCTTAACAATATCCGAGGCATCATATGTCACCGTGTTTGTTGCTCCACAATCAAAAATCCAATCACATGATTTTACAGATTTCGAATTAAGCAACGCATAACAAGTATCGTCACCAAATTCTCCAAAACACCCAGGAGCAAAATACTTGGGCCCGTTTATTTTAATTTCCTGCACTCGTTTTGTAGGCCCAGTCTCCCACCTTCCTGGCCCATTTCTCTTTGCCCACAGTTCGGCCCAAAAAATACTTCCTGCACACAATTCGGCCCATCACTAATATATTTCAATTTGCACGAGTTACCTTTTACTCGAGAAGGTTCCATCCTTTCGTCTTCATTTTGCTGCTCATCATTTCCAGATCTATATCACCTTTCGCGACCGGATTTCCACCTTGGTGAGGCTTCATGGTCAGTGGTGGTTTCTTGCCTTCCCATGGCCGCAGCCGTGAAGCCTCCTTCCTCAAAATCATCGTTACAACCTTCGCCGAACACGATGGTTCCCCTGCGGTGCCAGTTGCTCGGTGGGCACCTTCCTCTTCCCCGTTGTGAATTTCCGCCGCCGCGTAGATAGTAGTCTCGCCGTATGTGTCCCTGTCTCCCACAATTATTACAAAATTGCATCTCTTGCTGTCTGTATGATGAGATGGAATCCCCGCGTTCTTGGTCTGACGGACGTTCGTACAGTGGCGGCGGTGGAGGAGAGAGGTAACGCGAGACGATGACCGGTGGTCATCGCGTGGTCCTGGCGGTCTCCGATCCGGACTGTCTTGACCAATTTCCATGTTCGTTCTAGGCCGACCTGTTTTCTATATATTGGGCTTTTCCAATGTCATGGGTCAGCCCACTTTCCAGCAGCAGATTAGATGGCCCGGCTTCGTGACCCGTTCCAGTTCCCGGCCCAGTTTGTATGATGATGCCTGACCCGAGGCCCGAGCCGCTAGGGTTTTGCTCAATCCCTGGCTTCTGACTTTCCGGACCGAGGATATTCCGTCGTGCCGCCTCTTGCCGGACGGTGGCGTACGCTTCATCCATGTCTGGTAGGTTTTTCTCCCTCAGAATATCCCAAACAATTGCATCAAATTTGTCGTTCAATCCTGTCAAGAACTTGAAAAGTCTATGTTCATCCTGCAGTTTATTGAACTGGATTATATCATCTGGATCCTTTATCGGATTAGGGCGCCGCGATCAACTTCCATCCACAGATTCTTACTTTGGCTGAAATACGTTTCAATACTCATATTACCCTGTATTAACTTATCTGCTTGCGTTGTCAGATCGAAGATTTGCAGGTTGTCCTCTCCAGATTGAAAGGTCTTCGACAGTGCATTCCACAATTCCACACTCGTCGGAAAATTCATATACTGACGGGCTATGTGGCCCTCAATATTCTTTGTGATCCAATCAAACATCTGTAGGTCGCGTTCCCACCATTTCCGATAGCCTAGTTCACCCTTCTTTGGAGGTGCTGGATCGCCGGTAATGTGAAGAATTCAACCCCACCATCCTAGGGCAATTTCCATCATTCTCTGCCATATCGGGTAATTCTAATTATCCATTGGCTCCGAGAGAGTGATGTCTTCTGGATTGCTGTTGGTTGTGGACTCCTCTTTTGGTACAATTGCATTGTTCTGTTCACTCAGAATCTTCGCGAGTTGCTCGCCTAAGCCTTGAGCAGCTGCCGCCAGTGCTGCCTGTTCTGCCATGTCTCTGATCTTGTCTTATGATTGGTAAATGAAGATAACGGGATTCGTCCCCTGCTCTGATACCATGAAGACGCTAGTATCTTGTTAAGTTTGAGATTGTAACACGAGTATTTACGTGGTTCGGCATAGCCTACATCCACGGGAGAGAAAAGTTCTTCCTTGTATTTTCTTATCATCGTTTACATCATAATACACGGTTTATATAGGAGCCACACATCCCACACAATCAGGGTAAATCCCGGGATTAATTGCCTTATGCCTTGCTAACACATCAAGCATAATTGCTCGAAAACCATTGTCAACCAGACAATAAATAAACAAATAGATTGTAATCAAATAAACCATAGTAAATTGTTGTTTATGTTACAAATCAAATATAATACTAATACACTGTAATAGACCTTATCAAAACAAATGGGCCCTAACAAGTAGGTCTGTCAAAGCATCCGTCGGACATCATCATCTGCATTGTCCGTCTACCGAGCAGTGTCTGACCGTCATTATTTGATAATGTGATGTATGTGGATACAAACCATCTACGATGTCCAACCAACATATGCAAATAGAATTCGTCCCCAATGGCGGACTCCGTCCAATTTATTTTCTTTAATTAATTTTTTAATATGAATATTTAATTATTTATAAATGATATCCCATTTATATATTCTAATGTAAATCATTATTTACACTATTTTTATCATAACCGTCGCATAAGAAGAGAAAGGAAAAAAATGAATCCTAATCATTATTTAGCTTTGATATTTGTAAATTGTGCTTTTCATGTTATCCTGATATCAGGATATTCAATTGTTATGCTTATCATTTAGTCTCAGATTTTTTTTTTTGGTTGCATCTCGTCAAAATTTTATGCATTTCACCATCTTCTTTATGTCACATTGTGTGATGCATAATTTTAATTAATCAATTATTGCCAAATCATTACTTCATCATAGTTTTATGACTAATGATATAATACACGAATAAATCCCACGAATCACCCACATTTTTTTGTCCTTTTCCGCCACGTCAATCAACCCACTTGCCCATAATTTTATCTTCTCTCACCTCATTTGCTATTATTTTATGGAAAATGCTTCTATTTATTCATAACAATTAATTAGTAATAAATATAAAATTATTAGTAATAAATATAAAATAATTACTAAAAAATATAAAATAAATTTCTTGGTGTTTATGCATTTAGCCCTTGGGTTTATTCATTTAGCCCTTGGGTTTATTCATTTAGCCCTTGGGTTTATGCATTTAGCTCTTGGGTTTATGCATTTAGCCCTTGGGTTTATAACATTTAAATGAGGTTTTAGATTTTTACGGCGGCGAAGCATGAACTTTCAAATACAAATGGTCAATGCTTGAATAAGATAAAAACAAAGAAATAAAACCCCTAAACCCTTTGGATGGAGAAAGGTTGAAGCTTTTATGAAGAATCCTTCACTTGATCTTCACTTGTTCTTCA
>JAOYMZ010080175.1:0-11517 GCA_025802335.1 Pinguicula primuliflora
TCCCAGTAGTGCACCATAAATGGCAAGATTAGTCATATGAGTCGTTGATTCAGCAGCAGCAAATCGTGTTCCTGGGGGCAATGGTGTCACTGCAGGTTTTGCTTCATTCATCCCATGATCTGTTATGATGTCATGAATATAATTTATTTGTGTCATATAAACCCCTCTAGGAGATTTAACAAGTTCTAGACCGAGATAGTATCGAGCATCACCAAGGTCTTTGAGGCTAAAATTGTTGTCTAGATAACCCCAAATGGTACCACATTCAGCCATTGAATCACCTGTTAACAGTACATCATCTACATATACCATAAGTGCAGTGAAACTGTCTCGTTTGTCCAGAGTAAAAGGAATGTGATCGTGGGACGATTGACAAAACCCATAGGCCATCAAACTATCTGTTAAGGTTCTGTTCTATTGGCGTGAAGATTGCTTAAAGCCATAAATAGAATGTTGCAGAATACAAACGTCACCTGGCTTTGCATCTTTATACCCCAGAGGAATATCCATATAGACTTCTTCATCCAATTTCCCATGTAAGAAAGCATAGTTTATATCCATTTGCGAAATAGACCAACCCCTTGCAACTGCTACAGCAAGAAGCAGATGGATAGATGTGTGTATGGCCACAGGTGAGAAGCTTTCTTGGTAATCAATTCATTCGATTTGATCATAATCCTTGGCAACTAAACGTGCTTTGTGTCGTAGAACTGAGCCATCAGGGTTCAACTTAGTCTTGTAAACCCATCTACAACCGATTGTATGTTTCTTGGGGGTAGTGGCCCCAAAACACAAATCTGGTTTTGATGTAATGCTGCAATCTCATCATCCATTGCCCGAATCCATTCAGGTTTGGTTGTAGCTTGCTTGTATGTATTGGGTTCTGAGGATGGAAAGGTAGGTCAGAGACATGCAGATGCTAGTGTAGTAGAGTTCATGACGTAATCATGGTCCCATTTAGGTGTAGAAGTTGGACGAGATGATTTTCTGAGCAAAGGAACATAAGGAAGTGCTGACTCAGGCAAGACAATAGATGATGAGGGATTGTCTATGATTTTATGGGGATCAAGGGCATGATATGAAGGCTCATTGGTTGATGAAGGAGAATTATCAGATGAGGAGGTTGTGGATGGTTTATGTGTACCAGATATGTCAAGGGAAAATGTTTCAGAAGCTGTAGTCTGCTGCAGAATTGGCCTAGCGAAAGGAGATACAGAGGAAGGTACAGGGGAAGAGGCAAGGCAATTTGTTTTATGAAAAGGGAAAATAGTCTCATAGATCCACATCACATGAAATAATCACCAGTTATTCTTGCAAATCAAATACTTGGTAAGCTTTACTGACTGCAGAGTAACCAAGAAACACACATCTAAGAGCATGAGGATCAAACTTTATTTTATGAGGTCTTGTGTTTGCTGTATAGCATAAACACCAGAAGGTGCGCAATAAGGACCGGTCTGGTTTGCTTCCAAATAGAATCTCTTGTGGACTCTTCACCTCAACATGGTTGTGGGAGGTATGTTAATGAGATAAGCAGCGGTGATAACCACATCACCTCAAAACTTCTTTAGCAGGTTAGAATGGAACATCAAAGTTCGAGCAATATTCAACAAATGACGATGTTTTCTCTCAGTCATTCTATTTTGTTGTGGAGTATAAGGGACACTTTTCTGGTGTATAATGCCAAGAGATGTGGTTAACTCACGACAGGTTCGACTAAGGAACTTAGAACCATTGTCAGTACGAAGGATTTTGATCATTTGGCCAAACTGAGTATTCACAATTTTAGCAAAATGATGCAAGAGGAGTGCGACTTGTGTTTTATCTTTCATAAGATATATCCATGTTCCTCTGTTGTAGTCATCAACTAAAGTGAGGAAATAAGTTGCTCCAGATAGTGAGGGAGTGTCAAAGTGACCCCATATGTCTCCATGAACAAGTTCAAAAGGTTGAGAAGTACGACAAATATGTTTAGGAAAAGGCATTCGAGTTTGCTTTCCTTTATGGCATGCATCGCAATGAGATGGTGATTTATGGTCTTGACTAGCACAGGAAACACGTCTCAAAATATCATGGGAAGTGTGGCCGTTATGCCATAAAGATTCAGATACATTCAAGTTTGAAACATTACATACAAAAGATTTTGGAGTACATTCAGAATACAAGGGAGATAGGGCAGACAAAACGGACGAGTTGGATGATAGAACAGACGAGTTGGGTGATTTGCATGGCTATTTAGCACAAGATAGATCCAAAATATACAGTCCATGAAACTTCTGTCCCATGGCTAGAACCTCATTAGATAGAAGATCCTGCACGAGACAATACGACGGAAAGAAAGTGAGATATGCATGTGATGTAGCAGATAGTTTGGAGACTGAGATTTAATTGAAAAGGAAGAAAGGAATGAACAAGACTCTCTCTAGGATTATATGGGAGTTCAGGGTGCTTTTTCCTATCTGATCCAGTCTAGCTATTGCTCCATTTGCCTGTTTGACAGATAGAGTTGAAGCCAGAGGTATGCAAGAATGCAAAAGATTCAAGTCTTTGCACATGTGACTTGTTGCTACAGTATTTGTAACCCAACAACCAAGTTTAAGTAGTGGTGACACAGATAGAGAACGAAGAAAATTCTTTCCAATATGTTCTGATTCATTCAGAACCAAGGACCGAGAGTTCTTGGAGAGGTATAGAGCACCCTTGAGTGCTTCTAATTGATGACTCTGCTGTTGAACCAACTTCATTATATTAACAACACTAGGCTGGTACAACAATCTTCATCATTCAAGTCAAGTGGAGAAGCTGCTACATGTGCATATTGCCTAGTAGTAAGTTGTTTTCTCTTCTGAAGCTTAAAACAATGAGTGGTTGGATGCCCTTTCACCTTGCAAAAATCAAAAGTCTTAAGCTTCCAGCAATCTAAAATTATGTGGCCCTGTGTACCACAATTCTCGCACCTTATCCTAGCTCTACCACCAGCATGACCTCCTATTCTACTCCCGAAGCTCGCATAAGTTGGTTCACCCATTTTCTATTGGAAATTGCAGTCATATTTGATCTACTTCCTTTAAAATTTCCATGGAATTTGGCTACCATGGCCCCTTGATCATTCATATCTACATGACTCGCATTTTCTGCTCATTGTTGTCCAACTGTTTAAATCATTGCATACACCTTATTCAAACCAGGCAATGGTTCATAAGCCAAAATCTAGCTAGTAGTGTGTTCAAACTCAGGATTTAGATCAAATAGGAATTTCATCACTTTCTCCTCTTCCACATAAACCTTCATTACTCCACATTTACACTTATCCACGGGTATTATATAATTGAGTTCATCCCATAGTCCTTTCAACTTTCTATAGTACTTAGTAATAGAATCTCTTCCTTGTTTAAGCATGGCTATTTCTCTCCTAATGCGACACACCATAGGACCGTTGCATTGTCCCAATCTCTCTTCAAGTTCTAACCACAGATCTCTAGCACTTATGGTAGTGTGTTGAAATCCCTCAAGTAATTCTTTGTCTATGGAATTATATATCCAAGAAGCAACCATCAGATCTACGCTCTTCTAAGCCGAATACTCTTCAAAAATTTTATCAGTTGGGGGTACAAAGGATTCATCTATCAACACATCTTTTCTCTTGGCTCCTAAAGCCATTTTGATGGCTCTGCTCCAAGAATGGTAAATCTTGGTGTCAACAACACAATAACAAGTGACATACCAGGTTCATCCGAATCACAGATACGAAAGCGTCCCTTCACCTCTGCACTAGCTGCAAGTTGCGATTTTGGGTCAACAATGACTCCTTTGAGAGGAAGGTTAGGATCATTTTCCATCTTGATAATTGGATGTTTTTGTTGCAAGTAATGATCAAGATAGTCTTGTATATAATGGTAAAGAAGGAAAGTTGGAATCTTGCAAGGAAAAGGTAGCAGAAGTCGCTAGGTAGGCTCTGATACCATGAAAACATGCAATAAAAACATAATGTCGTTAGATTAAGTTACTCAAACCGACCTGGAAACTGCAATGGTACCATGCACCGTTCAGTGATTCCCCGTTGGAAGCAATAAATGGACGAAAGCAGTAAAGGCAAGAAGGAAAGAAGATTGGGCAATTTTCTCCTTTCTTCACATATGTAAAAACCTAGTTGAAACACCGTGTGTGTATGTATTTATATTCAAGTGTGACTTGGCCCAATGGGCTTCTATTCTACTTTTACAAATGCAACTTCATATTTACGAAACATGCTTTTGTGCTTTGTTCCTTTTCTCCACATTCTTCTCACCATTACCTTTCTTCATATTCTTCTGATCGGCTTCATAACTGTGTGACTCAATAGGCTCTTCAACCTTCCTCAAAGCTGTTTCTTCTTAGGATTGTGTTTAGCGGCAGACATGGTGGCAATCAATAACAAAGCTATATTGTTGATATATTTCAGTATATTTATATGTCTTCTTAAGTTTTTTACCTGTTTGTTGTTCAAATCTCATCCGGCCTCTGCAAATGTTCGATTAATATTGTTTGTTTTAGTTTATTGTTGTTGTTTTTTTGCTGTTTTCGTTTGTGGAAATTTTAGTGTGTGATTGATATGTTGGCAATCTTTCACATGTTGTGGCCTTCTATTAATTGGTATTTGATTCATGTTATGGGGTTTGATTTGTGATTTTATTGTAAACCCAGTATCTCATAGCCCAATGTGGTTGATAACTGGTGTAGGCTTGTTATGTTGTCCCAGTCTAAATGGGTAGGATTGTGGGTTCAACATTTTGTTATTGATCTAAGTCTCTCCTCCTATCTATATAAAGGACGTTCCTAACCCATTAAAGTTGTCCTATTCAGTTTTCACGATAGATCTTGGAGGAGAAGACTTCTCCCTAGCTCTTGGACTTTGAGTTCTTCACATGTTCGCATTATGACAAGTTTTACAACACAAACAGGTACGTTTTCCGCTGCATTAATTCTCGTCTCAATACGTTCCCAGAGCTCATAGTTATTCCAACATGATATTATTTGTTGTAGCTTATTGTTGTTATTGTTTGTTGTTTTCGTTTATGGGTTTGATAGTGAGTAATTTAGAAGAACATTATTTTTTCACGTTCATTTATTTTTCTTGTTTGTTTGTAGTGTCTGTTATGATTGGCTTCCCCAAAGCAGTCACCATTTGGGTAGCCGTCTCTTTAGACAGTCAAGGGTGAATGGCCTCATGTAGTGAGTATTTCATATATTGACTGAATTGCCACACGATTTATAAGGTGAGCAAAAGCCCTTTTTTTCTATCCTGCTTCAACTTCATCTCCATGACTCCAAACAGTAGTTGCAGGATTGGGAACAGCGATGCTACGCTTACGCGCTAAACTTATACGCAATTGCATGTGGATATTAAAATGGTGTCGTACGTTATGATGAGAAAGGAAAAAGCTAGAGGTTTTTATGGAATCCGTCCTATTGCTTTGTTATATAGATTTTTTATACATACTAATTTAAATTTTAATTCCTTTACCTACCGTTTTAAATTAACATTACGTCGGCGACTACTGTATAAATGTAAAACCTTATCCTATAAACTATAAGGCCTAAATGTTATAAATGTTGAACCATATGAATCTTCTATTTATATTTTTTAAAATTAATATTACGGCACCTTCGCCGCTATATAAATCTAAAATCCTATACTATAAACTCTAAGGGCTAAATGTTATAAATATTAAACCCTATGAATCTTCTATTTTTAAATATATATTACGGCGGTTTCGTCGTCGAAAAACTAAAGTCTCACTCTATAAACCAAATGCAAAACATTATTTAACGACGACGATCAATATTACGGCAGTTTCATCGCCTAAAAACTAAAACCCTAAATGATGAACTCAAACTTTATAAATCATAATGCTAAACTTTATTTAACGATGATAATCAGTCGCCGAAAAGCTAAAACCCTAAATGATGAACCCAAACTCTATAAATGATAAATATTAAACTTTATTTAATGACGACAATCAATATTATGCCGGCTTCACCACCTAAAAACTAAAACTCTAAATGTAAAAATAATAAAATAATAAGTAAATCGAAATATTATTAAATTATATGTCAAATCGAAGTGCACAATGCACTATTCAGTATGGCGACGTCTGTTTGAACGAACTTTGAGCGATTCATGATATATGTTCGATTGTATACAAAGTAACATAAAATAAAAGAATAATTGGAAAAGTGACTTCCGCGAAAATTCTATTTTGAAATGTAACATCCTAGTTTATTTTTAATTTACTTTTATTCTTCTTTTACTTGAAAGGCATTAAAAGAAAAGAAAGAAAAGAAATAAAATACTAAACCGTCTTAATTCCTTCTAATCAAGTCAATTGTCGGAAGACTTTTCACTAACTCATCTCTGTCGTAAGGAAAAACTCTCCGAAAATTAAAAAACCCATAACCCTTCAATCGAAAAACTCAACTGGAATCCTTCAACATGTCGTTCGAGAATTCCTCAGACACGCACATGGACTTGGATCAAACAATTACCGTCATCGTAAAGGAAATCCTTCCGACACACACGCGGCAGGCCCAACCAGCTTCACCACTGCAGATGGGAAGAATGATGAACGACCCTTCAGAAACTCAGGCTGCAAGAATGATGGTCGAACTGGAAACATCGCAGGCAAGAGATTTGAATGGGGGTGATGACTCAAGTGGACAAATTGCAGGATGTTCCCCATCACCAAATCTTCTAATATGTTGCATGTTGTTCGTTGCAATTTTCATTATGATAAATCACTTACCCGACTTTGTCGCGTTTAGAACGACTCCCTTTTTTTGAATTTGAAGTTTTGTTTGATTGTTGTCTACGTTTTATACACAGGTACACATACCGAACGATGTACCTCAACTGGTAGACTTTCCCATATACCTACCAGCGGAGGTATACGACAGAGCACACATAGAGTTCCCTGTTAAGGCGACGGTGCGCTAGTCATTGCGGATTATAGGGGAGATAAAGGAGCGACTGAATAAATGAGAACTTGACCAAATCCGATGCACCTGTTCGGGTCATCTCCTTGATTTGGACAACTCTTTGATGTCCCAAAGGAAAACATCCTTCGGTCAGCTTGCCCATTTCTTACAGCTCAAACGGATCAAAACCCATAAGCGATTCGAGTTGTGGTTTCTCGTAGAGGGAAAGCCAATCCGGTTTGGTATAAAGAAGTTTGTCATAGTAACTGGGTTGAGCTGCTCGAAGGCACCAGTGACGGATCCTTCGATGAGTGATAATCGTATACGAGACAAGTACTTTCCAGGAAGTGATATGAATGTCGCCTTTCAAAAACTTAAAACTCTTGGGATACGATGACAGATAAGGCAAAGAAGAAGAACCAAAACGAGGATAACAGTAATATAGAGAAGACAAGGAAGAAGAAGAAGAAGAAGAAGAATGTGACGGCCAAAATATCTACCGAGGATACCCAGGAGCAGCACTCTGAGGATTGGATTAAGATCTCCCTGTTATACCTACTAGAGGGTGTGATCCCATCAGGTGATTATAAGAAAAACGTCGATGACCTTGCTCTAAGCATTGTCAATAACCGTTCATTATTTGTTCTTGCTGGTGATTACCAAGGTGTACTTATGTGCTTCTTTCATTGCGAATGTGGCTTTCAAGTATTCATTGGTATGTTTAGGGTTCTTTGTCATATTATTAACATCACGTGCTAAAAATACTCGTCTTTACACCATCTCCTTTTCGCACTCGTGACTGTGGCCACGGGCAATATGCCTGTCCATGGGGCAGTAAGTCTTATGCGGAGATAACAAAGGGCGTGGTACAAAAAATTCTCGTTACAAAGTACCAAGAACAAATCGTCAAAGAGAAGGATGGGAAAAAACTCCAAGCAGTCAATAAAGAGACTTACACCCTGACAGACTTCTAGTTTGGTTTACATATAAGTTGTTTTTCATTAATGTATGTTCTCAAGTGTATATTTTATTAACGTGAATATTTACTTAATATTTATGTACGCTCCCTTTAAACAGATTTGGACGTTGGAAGCAATTTTCAAGCTCAGGAGGTTGTGTGGTCAGTGTGTTGATGGAAGCACAATGAGGTTTCCTAGACGCCTGAACTGGAAGTGCTGTTATGCGATGCCCAGTCAGGAACAAATCATTGATGTTTTCTGTAGGAAGAGAAGGGTAAGGAATCTCATTGATGTTTTCCGATGGCCCATTCAGGATTCTCGACTAACGCAGACCAATACATCACGTATGCCAGGATGCAAGCCATGCACCTGGTTTGCGTGCATATGTTGCCTTGCATGATGGTCGTGTATGGAATCCGACAACTCATTTAGGATTCTCGGCTATACTCTATACGGGTGCAACCCGTATGTCGAGATGAACCTGTACAGCACATACGAAGCCATGCACGATGCTCGTGTACGTGATCTGACAAGCTATTCGGGATTCTCGACTGTACGTGGTTGTGCATGATGCAATGTTTAATTCTCGTTTTCGATTTTCTTCCACAGAACGTTCTTTATCCTATCTTGATACCTTCGAGGAAGAGAGTGGGCTGGAATATATGAAGGATATTGACAACGTGACAAACGTTGAAGATCATTGGATAACTGCATTGCTGGAATTGTTCGGTGATAAGGCATATATTGCTGATGACTCTGACGGAGAGGGGGACAATACTCCCCCTCAAAAATATGTGGATGACCGATCCAATGGTCCCTGTCACAGTGACTTGCCAGTACCCCAAAATCCTCCTACTCATCAATGTCAATAACCTGGTCAAGCTGTTATTGGGAATGCATCACCCGATTACCAGGATGAGCATAATCAGGAGTTGTATAAGATCAAGAAGATATTAGAAAAATTTGCCTATGATGTGCTTGAGGAAGAGGATTGTATTTTTGCTCGTTTCGATCAAATTAAATCAAGGGTGGAGAAAACGAGCAAAATGCTGCATTTTGCGAATTGCGAGTTGAGGACTGTCGCGGAGGTTTTACACAAGTAGCTGAATGTTCAGTAGGACGTAATCAAAAGTGAGCGGGATGTAATCGAATGTGAAGCATCCAACAATGCACGGGATGTAATCAAAAGTGAAGCCGGGGGTATGATGCTTAATAAGACACAACCATCATAATTGGTATGCAGTATTGATGTTGCGGCTGAGCGAAATGTACCCTAAAGTGGCGCCGGGGAAACGACACCTAAGACACCTCCATCATGGGTATACAGTATTGACTATTGGGGGACAAATAACGTTTGTGGTGATGAAATTTTCACTAAAAATGTTGCTTCTAAAAAATGAAAATGAGAAAAAACAAGTAGCTGCAAGAGAAAACAGTGGACTAGGCCAAAGGAGCACAAAGAAATGATTGTTAGATGAGTTTCTTAGATGAATAAGTCATACGATCTCAGCTCGACGTTCGCAGAAGAGATGAAAAAAATATTGAATAATCTCCTTATGTGGATGAATATAGAGGACGGGCACAAAAAGCCGGAATATATTCAGGGTGGCCATGTAAATATTTCAAAGGAAGACTTCCGAGCTCTTTTGGGGACTGATGTGTGGCTGGAGGCAAGAGTAAGGTTTAATAAATGCATTTGGTTCAAATTGAGCATTTCTCTAACCAATTTATTCCTTTCAATTCTATATCTCAGATCATTGAGGAAATCCTCTATCTGATGAGGAGGTGATCCAAAAAATATGCTAGCTTGTTTCCACAAAATATGGCAATTGTCATGTCAACATTTTGTACTACTGTCATGAGCAGCCGAGGCAAAAAACAACACAGTAATGTTAAGAAGTCACTCATGGACCATGTGATGGTGCGCCTACCTTGCCGGAGACCATCATGGTTTGATTGTGATGTAGTTTATGTCCCGTGGAACATCGACAATAGGCAGTGGGTGGTTGCTGCAATGGACTCGTGGAAGGGAGAAATAAAAGTTATTGACAACGAGCTAGATGCGTACAATGATCTGGATTTGAGAAAATTTATAAGACCATTGTGCACTGTTATGACAAACGTGATGAAGACTTGGGAAGCATACTTCAAGAGGAGGTGGAACAATGGACATGATAAAAAAAATTGCTCTCGATATGAAACGATGGATGTGAAAATGCCTAAGAGGTGTATCTTTCGAGGTCAAGCTGGGCTTGCACCCCACATAAGTACATAATCGTATAAATAATAGTGTTCCTATCGCTAGGCGTTAACTAATGACTTGTATGTTCTAATTTTGTATAAACAGTGGAAACAGCGCTATCTACATGTGCAAAAACATGAAACTGCAAATGATGGGGATTAAAGACAATTTTGGGAAATTCATAAATCTTGATACAGTGAAACATTATAAGGAACTCTATGTCACGTCTATTTTCTAACATGAATTGCCCATTTGAGGAAGCCATTTAAATACCTGATATTTTAATATTAATAACTTTTTGTATTAATGAGGTAGCGCGTCTGGCGTGGCAGTAAAGTCGACCCACTTTTCGAAAAGGTGGCCGATAGAGAATACGTGGCTCGTTATCATAGTCGCATGTACAATGTAACCATTGCCTCATTCAAGCCCACCATCTCATCCCTTAAGGTCGTAGCCAGCTATCTCCAAGGCGCCTCCAGCACCATTAATGACCATTGCTGCGATTCCTCCAGTGGTGACGATGATGACCCTAAAGCACCTGCCGGCCCCACCACGGAACCTAAAATGTATATATCATCAGCAGTGACGACGACGACGAACCTGAAGCCCCTACCTCCCCTGGCATGTATCCTGAAATTCATATAATCTCTTCTAGTGATAGTGAGGGTGATAGTGTCTCTTCCGCTGATTCAATTCCAGAATTATATTGGGATTCTAGTTCTAGTCCTTCTCCTTCTGCTAGCGGATGTTAGGGGTATGAAAAACTTGTTTATGTGTTTTGGACCTTTTGGTGGGTTACTGGATTAGTGTCAGATGTTGTATTTTGTATTTTGTTATCATCAATGTATTTATTTTGTTTGATGATAGTCAACGGGTTATGACCAATATATCAAAATAACTTAGATCAGGAAGACAAAAAATTTATGAATTCAGGGTATAGGCACTGAATGCCGATGTTGGGTTCACCACGTGTAGTCGTGTTTACCGCATCCACCGAAGAATGAACGACGACACTATCCTGGTTTACTTTCACTGGAAAAAAGAACATGAATCGTCATTCGTTATTGGCTGTAGGGCCTGACTGATGTATCTGGATTCACCGCGTGTAGTCGCTCCGTGACGCATGACGTGTGTATGATGACTCAGGTATTCGGGTTACATGTATGGGAAAATTCAGACAGGTCGTCGATGTTTAAGAAAGTAGGTTACTGGGACTGAATGCTGTTACCGGGTTAACCATGTATAGTCGCACTATTTGCGATTGTCGTCGTAATCACCACGAAACTATTTGGGGTAACAGATTAACTTTTAAAATAAAAATATTCTAATAATTAATATATATTGACTAATATAAAAGTAAAT
>JAOYMZ010080186.1:0-11517 GCA_025802335.1 Pinguicula primuliflora
TTAGCACCCTTCGGGGTTTATGGGAAACATTTCTATGGATGTAGAGTCAAGGGGAGATTTGTTAGAATATGACTCTATTTAGGACTCTATTTATTTGTACCTATAAATAGGTCCTCATGTACTTGTACTCATGGTGACAGTTCATAATAGAATTATTTTCCCGTGGGTTTTTTTCCTCTCTACATTGGAGAGTTTTTTTCCACGTTAATTCTTGCGTCTCTTTTTCTCTAAACCCTAACACCTAGCAAAATAGTAGAAGCCTAACGATTCTCGCCCGACAAGTATGGGGTTCAATCTGGACGACGAGTTCTCTCTCATACAAAAATCTCCTCTGAGATTTTCGCTTGCCACTCTCGATACAAAGTTTCCCGGCAGTATCTTTGAGTTCGGCAGGGACAGCAGAAAGTACCTCCACAGCGAACCGGTGGCGCTCTACAACCTAATGAAGCTAAACGTCGATGCTTCAAATTTAATCCAACTCGGCCTGACGATCTCCGGCTCTGACAGCAACCTCCCGTGCTTCGAATCTAAGAATTAGCACATGTGAGAGTTCAATTTCAAGGATTTCGACTGCAAACAGGACTTGTAGAACCCAAATCCGATATCCCTCCTTCACCCGCAGGGCATCGATTTCGTGAAGAACAGGGTAATCAGGGTAGACTCACGCGATTTTGCAATGTATTTTAAGTTGTCGGGTCTGGGTCTAGCTTCTTCGGTTGGGATCGTGTTTGGATCACGTTCCAAGGACTCTGGTTTGGTCTATTAACGAGAGATTATATTAGAGTCGTCCGATTGAAATCCAACCATTCTAATAAAAACTGCCTATATGACAATAAACTGCCTACTATACTGCTGCCTACAAGATCGGCACTACATACATAGTACATATAATAGAATAATACTACATGTCCCTATAATATTTTCAAAATTCATCCATACAAAAATATTAAACAATTTAATAATAGTTAGAGAATGGTGGAGCTTAATTGTAAATTGTAATACATACAAATTAAAATTAATATTACTAAATAATATATTTTAACTTGGTTAAGGATTTAGTAAAATTTATTATTTATAATTTTAAAGATTTTTACTTTTTCGATGACAGCGGACAGCCTCCACAATGTTAATTATTATTTTTAAACAAAGTTTAATGTTTTATATAGTTTGGGTTCATCATTTAGGGTTTTAGTTTTTCGGCGGCAAAGCTGAAGTAATATTAATTGTCGTCTTATAATAAAGTTTAGCATTTATGGTTTATAGAGTTTGAGTTTATTGTTTAAGATTTTAGTTTTTCGGTGGCAAATGCCGCCGTAATATTAATTATTATTTTTAAATAAAATTTAGCATTTAGGATTAAATAGAGTTTCGGTTCATCATTTATGGTTTTAATTTTTCGACGGCGAAGCCGCTGTAAAAAAAATTGTCGTTAAATAAAATTTAGCATTTGGGATTTTTAGAGTTTTGGGTTCATTATGTAGGGTTTTAATTTTTCGTTAAATAAAATTATGTCGTTAAATAAAATTATGTAGAGTTTTGGGTTCATTTTGTCGTTAAATAAAATTATGTCGAACCTATATCAACTGACATCTCTAATTGAACCACACGACGCGCTGATAATTATGATAATATCCATTTCAATGAAAGAGATTTTTCGCAAATAAACAATTTTGAAAATATTAGGAAAGAGAATATAATATTATATTAATATATTATAAAATAAAGAAATAAATAAAAAAGCAAAACAAAAGGCAATAGCTAAGGCACATATGCATGGAGAGAGAACGACAATAAATATTTGGAATTGTTAGCAAAAGGACAAATCCATACAATTAGGAAAAAATTGTATGAGGTATATAATATTATTGTACATAATAATGAAATGTGTATATTTTACATGTTGATTGACACTTAGGCATGTTTTTAGCAGTATCCTAGAAGTCGGCCGCTGCGGCGGTCAACTAGTCGGCTAAAATCCCTCCACCGCTCCGATTTTAGGTAAATCGGAGTGGTGTGGCGGCTGCCCCGAGCACCACAAAAAAAATCCAAAAAATTTTAAAAAAATTGTGCTTTGAAAACATAAAGTAATATTTATAGAATAATAGAAGATTTTATATTTACTGAAATTGAGTTGCTTAGTCGATAACTTAGATAAAAAAAATTGTGTTGATTTATTGAAAAACTAATGGTGTATCTTTGGACCCATTTTACTCATGATCGGTTATCCGTTTTGGATTTTATGTCGATTTGGACCCATTTTACTCAGTTATCCTTTGGCGACCAACACCGCTGAATTTGAAAAAAAAACTTTAACTAGATCAAAATCTAATTTTACGAATCGCCGATAATTTTGAACTATATAAACACGGGGTAAACGATATCTGGTTTGCGATTTATGAACACCGAACGACTCATCACAATGCAGGTTTCAGGCCGGTGTGGTTTATTCACACAGTCACGACTCTATTTTCTGACCAAATACGGCCCATCTGGTAAGTTTATGAATCTAGTAAGGTTTACGAACGAGGAAAAATAATGTTTAGTACTCATTTTTCATGTTTCTGATTTGTTAATTTAATTGTCAAACTTTCTCATAACAATGCATGGCTCGAAAAAAAATAAGGTGCTGGGCGGCTCCGCCTCCGCCATCCGATTTCTCAAACACTGATTTTTAGTGGTGTATTATGCTACACGCACGCGTTTGGTTGATACCATTCTATAAGCCTTGAACATACATACAGCCTGCACCAAATCAATCTATAATCCAGCAATTTAGGGATACGTCACGGGTACATTTTTTATTTTTGCATCTGTTGGGATGAGTAGGGTCTAGGGTGAGAACTTACAGGTTTATGTAAGCTGACGATTGCAATTTAAAGTAATGTTATCTTTTTTTTTTTTTGGTAAGTAATGTTATCTGATTAGGTGTGATTGGCTTGACAATTAATTTAAAATTCTGATTAGTTAATACAACTTTAGTTATTTCTTTGGAAAATAATAATAATATAAATTCCTGGGTTAATAAGTCATTATCCGAGAGGGCAGGGCAAAAGCTTGGTTGGGAAGTATAAGGGCCTACATACACAAATCATTATCCGAGAGGGCAGATGCAAATTTGGTTGGGCGAGCCTGGGACCCCCGGTGTTTCGAGAAATACTAAAAGGTATTTATTATATTTCGATTTCAAAGAGATGGGGAGAAAAGGAACTCCTTTGGGTCACGATCGTGGGTATGGGTCCGAGTATTGTCTGGTGTGTGATGAGGGGTCGCTTTGCACAAATCCCTATAGATTAGTCGAGAACAGTAATGTACCTAGGGTACGAGAGAGTACAAGGATACCATAGACATAAAAAAAAGATGTGTGTATTCATGACAAATGTTTTTTTTCATAATCATGTGTGTATTTTTATTAAATGTTTGTGTATTTACATATTTCACGTTTTCTAAGGGTCCGTTTGGTAATAGTGTAGATTATCCTAATTATGTGTAGTAATTCACCCTTATCCGTTTGGTAACACGGAATCTTTATGTGTTTTCGAGTTTTTTTTAATAGGTAATATCGTTGAGTAGATTTAAACTCGTGTCCTGTGAGTACATTTGTCACTCCCATAACTACTAAGCCAACACCTCATTGACTATGTGTCTTCGAGTTGATGGGGTTAGGGGGTAGGATTGATGTCCGTCCTATCAGTCGTTTGGTACCACTAGGATTGTTTTATCATGTGTTTGGTAGCCCACAGATTACGGTAGCTTGCTAAATTGATCAATTACTTCTTTACTCGCATTAATGAAATCGTTTATTTAGTTTAAAAAATGCCAATCTTGGACTTGCAAACGTAGCCAAAAAATTGCAATTCTAACACACGAAACCTGCACCAGAAACATATGCTAACTCACCTTCAATTTCACCAAATACGGATAATCCCTAGTTCAAAAAAATAATAACAGGCAATATCCATGTTCACAAAAAACAACGGTAGGCCATATCCAAGTTCACAACATAACAGCAGGCAAAATTTATGAGATAGAGTTAAGCAGTCACAAGACGGCAAGGACAAAACATAACATCATTATCTATTTTTTTAGTTTAGCGATGATGTATTCAACTTTCCATTCAAGCTTCATGGATTGCCAAGGCATATGGGCCACAATGCACTAAAGGAGGAGCTCGCAGACGTAGATTGAAGATACAAAAAGAACACAATTGCACACGAATTACGTGGTTCGGCTTAGCCTACGTCCACGGGAGAAAACTGCCTATTGTTTTGTATTCCCCTTATTTTTTCCACTACTTCACTCTATGTTACAATGGGTTATATATATACACACTTATTACAATGGTTGAGCATTAAATGGACTACGCGTGCTTTGATGACTTCCCAACCTTATCTTCCCCACATCATGCTTGAGAGATCATGATTTGATAAGGTGTGTAGCATGATATACTTGACTGGCATGATTTGATAAGGTACGCGTGTAGCATGATATACTTGACTAATATAGATCAGTTCATCAAAGATAACTGAGTGAAACTTTCCAATTTGTCCAGCAAAATTTTCATCTTCTTCTCTAAGACAATACCTCATCATTACAAACTCTTCAGCTACTCCAGTAATTTTTCCAGTCTTGATCCAAAAACAATAGCAACACCCCTCCCTCGTACATTCATACTTGGTCAACGACAGGTCTTTGTTGTACTTTGTACTTGTCTCTCATCGAAACTCGTATATGATTTACCTACAAGCAGAGAGTATACTTCAACATATGGTTAGCACAAACTAATTTGGTTGATTTTACATTTGTTTTTTACCTGAACTGGACACATCAGATTTGGACCTCATTTGACCTATATTAGGACATGTATTTATCTGGCTCTTCCTGATTGTTAGTGTCATCCCGCCACCAGCGTACACCTTCCCGCAAGTCATAAGGATCTAGAGCATTGTCAGATCCCATGCTTCTTCTACCCAGAACATAGGTGTTGTCCTCGTCGTTGTTGGTATTACCTATATGTTGTTCGTCCAAATCTTCATGCTCCTCGTTTTAAGGCATCATTGTTGGAGATGGGATGTATTCTCTCTCGGAAGACATGCTTTTTCTTTGTGACCTTGGTTTCGTAAACCCTCCACGACTTATAAATGCAACAATAAGATCCACACATTGAACAATGCAACATTTACCAAGAAATGTAATGTCTAACCCTTGTTAGACTTCATTTCTTGGTATACTCCAAAAAAGAACATGTTAAAACAAATCCATATACTTCTGCGGGTAAATCAACATGCAAAGGTAGAGGTGTCCCATTTGTATCGTAAGTACACAAAAACAGTAACAGTTGTTATACGTCTTCCGTATAACAGATTTGACTAAGAATATAAACAGGAAAATAAAACTGTAATGAACATAAATAGGAACGCAAATTTGCTTAACATAATTTGAAATTTTGCTAAGAAACGAACATTAATAAGAACCCTAATTTTTCCGTATAACCAATTTAGGAAAGAGAATTTGCGAATAGCAGATGCCCATTTGCAATCAAGGTAAACCCTAAGCATTCGACTACAGATTGTACACATATTCAAAGAAAAAATTTAGTAACCAGCAATGAAGTAGCTATCGACGACACGGACCGTGTAGAAGGCAATGTCTGAAAATCAAGTCTGTGAATTACTTAAGTCTGTTTTGCGCGAGATGCTTTTGATTCCAATTGTGCTTATAAGTACCTTTTAAAATAAAATGAGTGTTTTGCGTAATACAAGTATTAGTGTTTGTGCTTTTTTTTTACAACCTCTCTCTTCTTAAAAAAACAACAACCCATGAGATGCTTTTTTTCCTTTTTAAAAATAAGCATGACATTTCTGTAATAATATTCAAATCTAAATATTTTTATGACTAAATTAACCTTATCTCATATACTTTAATTAAATAGATTAAGGTCATTTTAGTAATTTAATGTTAAATTTGTTATATATAATTAAAATAAAATTTTAAATGATTATTTTTATGTACTTGCGCAAAACACCACAGGCTCTAAAAATATGAAGATGTAGTAGAAGAAGTACTAGAAGAAGTAGTAATACTTTTGCGCAAAACAGACCTTAATTTTGTCCCATGCGGTTTGAAGAAGTGAGATTGACAAAACTGAGATCTATCATTATGAATTTCGGATTCATTTTTTTTTTATTGTGAGTGTCTTGTGCAAATTGGTGGTGGAGTATGTGGCTCATATTTAGAATATGGACTAACAAGAAGGCAAGGTGCCGGAGCAGGGAGTCCTCGACGACTTTGCCATGTGAGGGGTGCTGAATAGTGGTGGTGCGGGAGCGTAGCTCCCCGCAGTTCAGTACATGGTATTATTGTAAATATGCATGTACTATGATTATGTAAATGCTCTAAGTTGTAATCCTATTTGTAAATAGTAAGAAAGCAGCCGCTGGTTCCCATTGATCTAGGCACATTGTCGAACGATATAAGTCCTGTATTCTTATTTTATTATTTTCTGTTTTTCAATTGTTCATCATAATTGCTGCATGGTTTCACAACAATTAGCAACATCACTATTGTTTATATAAATAATAAATATTTATATTTTGTCAGTCTTGAATTTTGGGTAATGAATATTTGTAACCTGGATTTTTTTTGGATGGGTAAAAATATCAAATTCTGGACTTCCACATTGCAATGTACCCAACTTACTAGTTGAGCTACTTGAATTCAATACCCTGATTTTATTTCTAACTTTTTTATTGAAGCTTCGCCGTTAGACCCGAACTGGTCAATCTCGATAGGGACAAACGAGTCCAGGGGTCAAGTTTGTGCCGCACCTGTCCTGGGTCTGGTGCGGTCCTCACTCACCTTAATCCCGTCTCATTGTCATTTCTAAATGGAATCCCCTTTTTCTGGTAAAGTAAAATGGAATCTCATTCTGACGGAGGATTATGCGTTCCCCTTATTTAATAGGTGCTCTATGTGTAATGCAATGAATTATTTAGATGATCCGTTTAGAGTCATTTGACAACAATGTAATCCAAGTGTCAAGAGGCACAGGGGGACCATCGAGATGACCTTGGCCCAGTGATGTGAGTGTGTGTGTGAGGATGATTGTATGAGGTCAAGCGTTCGAATCTTGGTACCACCTAAAAAAATTTAAAAAAAAAAAGAGGCATAGGGGGGCAAACCACCAAACGACTTATGTATGTGTGTCAATCATGTGGATGTTGCTAAAAATTTCAATATTTTTTTTAGGTGTGACATATAATGTGACATCTTTATTTAATTCTCACTTTTGTCATTGTTTTATTTTTCTAACTAAATTAAGGACAGATTGGTTGAGAAAGCTAAAGGTCATAAGCAAATTAATCACAATCTATGTTATGTCATGAAACTAGGGGAGTTGTAGAGACTATATTCAATTCACCAGCAGCTAAGCCAAATATTTTGACGAATATATATGAAAGTATGACACGTACAAAAATATCGAACAATTTTGGAGGCATCGTGACACCACCTGCGCACGATGATGAATTTTCATTACCAGCATCGACCCATGCATCGGTGTGATAATACAAAAGTAATGGGGGGTGGGAATCGTACTTTTCCAGGATGATTGAAGTTAAACATAAACACCTCCAATATATTTTTTTGGTAAATAAATGATTCTATTCCACTTAAAAAATTTTACAGCCTAACATTCATATTTACAGTCATAATTGGATCTCTCATCCAATCTGCAAGAGTGACAGCATTTCGAACTCGTTCATGCGCCAATAACCAATGCCATACCTGAAGCTTGATATCTTCTGTCATATTTTCGACTTCCTCATCATCAAACCTCACACAGTTCGTATCTCGCCATAGATGCCAAATCGTAGAAGCCTAGATAGCTTTCCTGATTTCCTCGTTGCGTTTGTTTTGCACCAGGCTCATGTGCTGCTCAAAGTCTTCCAACGAAGAGTGTCCTTGCACAGGAGTACACTGCAACCAACTATAAATTTTATTCGGAGTATCCTGTGCCTGCCTACATTCGAAAAAGAGGTGAGTGATCATCTCATCTATTCTGGTGCACCAGATACATCGCCTGTGTACAGCAGGTATATGAACCCCTCGTCTGATTAAGTTGTCAACTGTTGGTACACGATCCTGCAAAAGTTTCCACAAGAATAACTGGACACGCTTTGGTATAATCTTGCTCCATGAAAGTTGCAGATTTTTGGCCAGCATTGCCTCATCCTATTACACTCCCTCACCAATGAGGTTGTAAGCTGACGAAGTTGTGGAACTTCCTGTTCTATCTGCCAGCCAAATCCACATATCAGGTACATCAGATTCTGGTAAGAATTCACGAGTTGAGTCAAGAAGCAATATCAATCTTTCTTTCTCCCAATCCCAGAGTTGCCTGCGGATGTTAACTGCTGGATGCTGCAACTCTAATCCACCTGAAATAGCCTCACACAGAAGCTGATCCGTTTGGGTTGACAATCTGTACAACTCTGATTAGGAAGTAGCAAATGCACCCTCTCTTGTCGAGTTCGTGCGCCAAGACATTACTTTCTCTCCAGTTCGCACAGCCATGCGCACACTTTTAAGAAACCAGTCTGCATTAGTTGTCTCATACCAGATATCAGCCCATATGTTGGACATATTATCAGGGACTGATTTCAGCTCCAAATCTGCATGTATGTCATTTTCACTTAAGTACTTTGCTTCTATGATTTCTTCCAATAGACTATCCGGCTCAGCTTTTAGTCTCCATAGCCATTTAGCCAGTAGAGTAGCATTCATCATGCTCACATCTCTTACTCCAAGACCTCCCATGCTCATGCTGTTGCATATCGTTTTTCACTTGACCCACTGTATTGGTCTTGACTGTGAGTTTTAATTTTGCCATAAGAAATTGCTAAGAATCTTCTGTATCTACTTTGCCACCACTTTTGGCACTTCAATAGAGATAGATAATAAACTAACTTGCTGAGCAACGAAGACTTAATCAATGTTAGTCTGCCCGCAGTGTTCAGGTATTTTGTATCCCATGTGTCTATCAAGGATTTCAGCTCTCGAAGTAACCCCTCCCACATCTTTCTACGACCAGGTTTATCACCAATTGGCAAACATAGTTATACAAAAGGAATCCTACCAGCATCACAGTACAGTTTTCCTGCAAACTCCTGAAGTCTTTCATCATCAATGTTCAAATCATACATCTGACTTTTAGAATAGTTAACCTTTAAACCTGAGACGAGTTCAAAAGACTGCAGAATAATCTTCACCATAAATAAACTGCTCTCCTCAGCTTCTACCAAAATCAAGGTATCGTCTGCATATTGTAGGTGCGAGATCTGTACTTGATTAATTTGAGCTCCCTTCAAAAGCCCCTGCCTCCGTGCTTCTTTTATCACCATACCCAGACCTTCTGCCACTACCAGGAATAGTAAAGGTGACAGAGGACAACCCTGCTTCACTCCCTTGCACAACTTGATATCACCTGAGTTACTACCATTCACTAACACTGTAGCACTACTGTTGTTACGCAACAATTCGTCCATTTAATCCATTTTTCATCAAAACCAACTTTCCTGAGCATTGCAATTAGGAAATTCCAATTATAAGTGTTGAATGTCTTAGCAAAATTGACCTTCAGCATCAATAATGGCTTTCTGTTTCGCTTATAAGTGTGTAACACTTCATTTGTAACTAGAATTCCATCAAGGATTTGTCCTTCCAAGAAACCAGACTGCTCCTTGCTTATTATTCTGGTGAGAACTTTGCTGAGCCTTGCAGACAACAGTTTTGCTAAGATCTTATAGCCACTACTAACCAAAGATATGGGGCGGAATTGAGACAAATTCAGAGGGTTTGAAACCTTTGGCGCTAGAGTAATCCAAGTACTGGCCAGTGCTTTTGGTAACCGTGCTGCATCGTAAAATTCTTGCACAAATGCTATAAAATCATTTTTCATGATGTGCCAGAATTTTTAGATGAAGAGAAAGTTAAATTCATCGGGTCCTGTACTTTTCATAGGAGAGTAGCCTTTCACTATATCACTGATTTCCTATTCTGTAAACGGCTCAAGAAACATATTGTTTTCCTTTGCAGTTACAATCACATTGGGTTCTAAATGTAGCTCAGGTTTGTTCCAAGAGTCTTCTGCATATAGTTGCTGAAAATGGTGCTGAATCTCATGCTTCACCTCCTGAACATCTTTTGACCATCTGTTTCCAATATGTAGTCCCCTGATACTATTTTTCCTCCAGTTCTGTTTGACCCTTGCATTGCAGTATTTCGTATTGTCATCACTCTCTTTGATCCACTTTGACCTAGACTTCTGAAAGAGGATTTGTTCTTTATGTCTGAGTGAACTGTTTAGCTTGTTCCTCATCTGCACTCTATTCAGCTGATTTGAGTCTGATAATTGCCTCGTTTCAGCTTCCACGTTCAATGGTTCAGTTTGGCTTAACAGAGCTTCAATCTCCTGATCCACTTGCCCAAACACTTCTTTGTTCCATATCCTAAGTTTATCCTTCAACAGCTTGAGCTTATGATTCAGAACATATGCTTTCATTCCAGTAATCTGGATTATCTCCCATTCCTTCTTGACAAACTGTTCAAAACCTTCTACTTCAAGCCAACAGCTCAACGTGTTAAAGATCTTTGGATCCCAATTTGTCTCTTCATCATTTAACATTATTGGTCTATTATCAGACAAATCTTTTGGTAGAGCCACATGAGTAGCTGATGCCCAATTATCCATCCACCTTTTTGAAAGTAGAAAACGATCAATCCTACTGAAACTGGAACCCCCACCACTGATACAAGTGTACTTGTGCCTCTTGATGAGCCCCTGTTTAGAGCTTATTTTACACGTTATGTTATATCTTTTCATGCTCTAAACACTTAGATTATGCCCTAAATATTGACTTTTTGAGCTAACTTGGAGAAAAGAGGCACATGTTCTTATTTTACAGGATTTATACTCATTTCATGCACATTTTAGCATGATATGGACATGTGGCTAAAGGAATAAATGATGGCCAAAGTGTTTGTTGACTTATTAAAAGATGGCCAAAAGAATTGTGTCCAAAAATCTATACATACAGATGTCGCACATGAAGGAGAGGCAAGAAACTTACAAGAGAAGAGTGGCACACATTCCCAAAGATCTTTTGGGGAAACTCTCACCTATCAACTCTCTCCATTTTAATCTGTATGAAGGGATGTATATACATTCGGTTTGGCCTTTTGGAAGACAATTCCAACACATCCAAAAATTCAAAAACCTTCGGGTGGTTAAGAAAGGGGCTCAAGAAAGGAACCAAGGCAGCAAAGAGAGGAGAAATACCTTCAGGTATTGAAGAGCACAAAGGGGAGAGGAAGAAGGCATAGATCTGGACAAGGGAGAAGGCTTAGGTTTTGTCATTATCATTCAATTTATGGCTTTAATTTGTGTTTATCTTGCTTGTTCTCAAGCCCATGCCCTAAGCATGGGCTAATCTTGTAAGCTTGGGGCTCGGTTGAGCCCCA
>JAOYMZ010080197.1:0-11517 GCA_025802335.1 Pinguicula primuliflora
AAACAGGTTGTCGACACCATCCTCCGTCTTCGGAGGGAAGAACTCGAATGAAAACACCACGCGGCTGTCGTTGGCGGATGTGGCCTCACGGATCTTATCGATCACCTTCATCTCGCTACTCCCACAAACAAGAAAAAAACGAGAATCAAACTGTACCTGATTCAATCCCCCTGGAGAATCAAAATGCACGTTTCCTGATTGAGAAACGAGAATGCGTTCCTTCTGCTGACAATATGTTCGACTATTTCCCCTGAGAAACGAAACCAGATCGGATCGACAATTTGTATTCCAGATGTGTCCCTTGTATGGAGTTCACGATGCTGTGGAGGTGGAATTAGGCAATTAGGTTGGGGTGGTGGTCGGTAACTAGGTAGAGTGTCTAACTAAGGTTTGATCGCTCCATTTGTCAACCTTGAGTCTATTGAAGTAGTAGCACGAGAGAGAAAAAAAATCTAAACATGGAGTCCCATACCATTTGAAAGCCCGATCGGGAGCCATCTTTTTTTTTCCATATACAAGTCAAAAGCCAACGAATATACATAACTTCTTTTTGTTTGTGATTTGACTTTTGGCGGTAGAAAAGTTTCTCAAAGTTCAAAAGCCAAAAGTTCTCCAAAAGCCAAAAGCTCCCCAAAGCCCAAAAGCCAAAAGCTATCTTGGAGTAGCTTCTGAGAGGCTTAAGGCGTAGTCAATTTTTTAAATATTTAAATATTTATTTTTAAGATAATTTTATCTATATACAAATCGATAATATCAAAATACCTAAAAATTTCCCGCATTATATCCATTTTGTCGTACTATTTTTTTAACTTTTGTCACAGTAAAATCCCCACTGCAAACACTTCATAACTTCCTTATAAAAGCACTTTTTTTAAAAGCTCCCCTCAAAAGCCAAAAGCAGCTTTTCAGTAGAACTTGCAAACAGGGCCTTATACAGACTCCTTTAGGATCAAACGAAAGAGCTGTGTGGTAGCTGTACTACATCAAACTGAAAAAGTTGACCGAAAATAAGGGGAATGATAAAATTGTCTGCCCACTAAGCACAATAATACAGTCGGGCTAGGGGGTAGTTTCGTCATTTTCCTCATTTTCGGTCAGATTTTTCGATTTTGTGTAGTACATGAAGCATTTCCCAAAACGAAAAGGGATGGATAGAATCAAAAGTCATGTAGTCTTCCATGTGTAGCCTGCCATGAGGATCTATCAACTACTGACTCTGACTAGTAGATGACTGGTCAATTTGTGCAGAAGGCACAACCAGATTTGTGGTGACCGTATAATGAACTTTTGGGGTAACCGGCAAAATCGGCCTTGGTTCCCCTATCAGTACATTGGAGGAGCTATCCAAGTACCCAGCAAACCTCAGGGAAGGGTAATGGCTGATGTCTCATGATCAGGGGTTGCATAGACAGTCTGTATTGCCAGAAAAGGTTGGGATACGCCATGTTTAGCCAATGAATCTGCCTCCAGATTCTCTGTTCTGTGTAGATACTAAACATAATCCAACCCATATGTTGCCAGTAGGCACCTGATATGCTGAACGCGTTCCCCATTCAGAACATCATCGCATCCGCCAGCAATTATATCAATTGCAGACTAGCAATCTGATTTAATGAGAAGTCTTTGAGGTGTCAAAGACGTGACAACATTCAAGCCATGAAATATGGCCCAGAGTTCAGCAGTTAAGATGGAGTAGCAGCCCATGTTGATATTGAAACTCATAATCCAGGCATTGAAGCAGTTGTAAACTGTTCCCCCACAAGCTGCCGTGCTTGAAGTGGGACAAACAGCCGCATCAACTGTGAGACAGAGATCCCATGGAGCTTGTAGCGATGAAGATGGAGCCTGATGATATGAAATCATAGATGGATTCTGATTATATGTAACATCTGAAGAGTGGATGACTTGAGAGACCAGGGGGTGCCGAATCTGTAGAATCCTCTGCGCCTCCATGAAGGAAGCCAGGATGGATATGGCTAAGCTGGAAATCGAGTAGCTCTTCTCTGCAAATATTACTTCACTGCGGTGCGTCCACAACTTGCAGCAAGTCATAGTAAAAAACACGGCCAATTGAAAACATGGTTAACAATGTTAAGAGCAATCAAATCAGAGAAAATTGGGGGTTGAAAAAAGGATGGGGGGAGTGCGGGATTAATGTGTAGCCAGATGAGGTGACTATTTGGGCAGTCCCTCAGGATGTGGAGAATGGTCTTTGGATTCCCACAGAGAAGGCAAGCCGAGGAATCAGCAATGTGATGGCGATGCCTTTCATGGTTAGTCCAGAGTGCTCCATGAATAGCTCGCCACAAGAAGATTTTGGTATGCTCAGGAGTCTTGATGGACCAGAGACTTGGCCAGTGAAAAGAAGGACTTGACTGGAAGAATCTAATCGGCCATTAGGGGATTGTTTCCTTCCGCACACGGCACATAAGTCACCTCGACATTTTGACTTTGATATCGGTCGGTCTTTCATAATCCGAGAGTTACGTCTGACCTTTCAAAAGGCAGGAATTGTAAATCGCAGCCTTTCATTCAGCGGTCGTCATTAATGTAATTAATAACAGTAGTTAGGTTATGTTTGTAAATTTTACTGAAAATGTACTGTTGGCTTTTGAGGAGACTTTTAAAAAATGTGTTTTTATAAAAAAGTTATAAAGTGTTTCGAGTGAGGGTTTTACTGTGGTAAAAATTAAAAAAATAGTGTGACAAATTGAATATAATATGGGAATTTTTTTTGGATATTTTGATATTATTGATTTATTTATATTGATAAAATTATCTTAATAAATTTTGAAATATTTACAAAATTGCACCACTTTAAGTCTTCCAGAAGCAACTCCAATGAAGCTTTTGACTTTTGGCTTTTGGGGCCTTTTTCACCATCAATTCACCGCCAGAAGCCAAAATCACAAACAGTGTAAAAAGAGAGCTTCTGCGGTTGAAAAGACAAAAGCAGCTTTTCAGTAAAACTTGCAAACATAGCCTTAGTATATCTCGGACTTTTGCTATATATACATGTCCCCATTACCATTACTACACAAACAAAACAAATTTGGATGTAGTTTGATATAAGTTTACGCTTCGATAAAAAAAAGGTTTGATGTAAGTTTATGGATCCAAAATCTCATGTGAGTCCTCAATTGATTCCAAGTTGAGTGAGAGTGAGAGTAAAATTTGTTTTTGACTTTAAGTGGTTGGGCTGGACTATACGCGCGGCTCAATGAAGATGATGAAGATGTGTGACACAAGCAGTGTTCTAGAAGTCGGTCGCAGCGGCGCCCGACTAGTTTGCCGAAACCACCCACCCGCCCCGTTTATTGACCAAACGGCGTGGCGAGGCGATCACGACAATGGAGCGGCCGCCCCCAGTGCCGGGGTGACCGCCCCAACCGACAAGGCGGCCAAACGGCGCGACAGGGCAATGAAACAGTTCGATAGGGCGACGAAACGACCCGACAAGGCAGCGGAATGGCCTGAGCTGGGCCACAAAATTTAAACTTGTTAAAATTTGGGCTTCCGGTTTTAAACTAAAAAACCAAAACCCATAAATTCAACATTTTTTTAAATTTTATAAACCTGGATTTCAAGTTTAAAACTTAAAATTTAAAACCCGAAAACCACAAAATAAGGTTTAATGGGTGTGCAAAAAAATTCAAAGGATTGCTCCCCACCCTTTTACACAACCGGTGTGGGGATTGCTCGATCAAAAATAATCTGTACTGAGTCCTTTAATCTAGACTTGTCGCAGAGCTTCGGAGCCCTGAACCGTCTGTATCTTCCCCATGTTTGAGGTCTCTATTGAGGGGAAATGACATGAACATACAGCAGGTATCACTCACATTTTTTTTATTAAGCAAAAGGTATCATTCACTTTATTTCACACCCAAATCATCATGTGAAATAACTGTAGAAAAATGAAGCCTAAAGTAAATGCAGTCCTAAGGATTACAAAAATGTAATGTTCTACATCAGCATTTGTTCTCAAAATAGTCTAACAACATATCAAAACACTTCCTTCACAGCTGGAGACCGAGATTAATGAGCTGAAGCTTGAAAGAGATCATGCTCAATCACAACATGAGGCACAGAAAAGCTCACACAACGAAAAGACAGCATGTTATATTCAATCAAATACCATCTTTTCCCTACATATTTACATCCATGCATCTTGAATAAATGGATGCTAGTGGAGATCCACTGCTTTTGCAGATTTCCTATCGCAAAACATGCTTTTTCTTTAATCTTGGAATGGCAAACCAGCTGGTTAAAGCTGCCGAATAAGCTGTGAGGAAGGCTGGAGAATGTAACATCACGTATACCTGTCTCATACGAATTTTTTTTCTGGTGCATACCTTATGATGCCGAACACTCACTATGGTGCCGAAATCTATTATTGGCCGTTGGATGTGTACCCCTTTGTTGCTTTAACAGATTACCAAATTTTATTCCTATATCTCCTCATGTGATGTTAATTTGTTTAGGTTGGTTAACTTGAAATAGTTACAGGTTTTGGGATCAAATGAAGTTATCCAGTGGTGGATTTGAACACCAAACCTTGAAAATTCTTTAAATCACATGCTCCAGTTCTAGATATTTTTGTGTTATAGAGTTGGAGTAAATTAATCTACTTGAATCAGGTAGGAGGCGTCATTTACTTGATAAGAGCCACGTTAAAGCTAAATTTACTTATTTAGAATGCAGAGGAGAATTTGTGAGTTGCTGTAACCTTTGAATTCCATCTTCGCACATTAATTTTCATTAACAACTTTTGATTTGGATTATGTATGGTTCGATTACTGTAACTTTTCTGATTTACTTTTATTTGAATTCCATCTTTGCACCTTTTCTCATACATATAGGTACCATTCGGTGCTAGCAAATTCACATCATTTTCAATCACTTTATTATGAAAAAAAATTGATTTGCTCCAATAAAGTTCTACAACACATCTACTGTGACTTCAAGTGAGCTATGTTTCTCTTCATAATTCTAATGCATATGTTAGCCTAGATTTAATGCATACAAATTTTTTCTACTCCTAGCCTCATGGATTCCAATTCTTTTCTCACCTTCCACCTCATTGTCGTGAGCCCTAAACCTGTTCACGTTAATTTTTTTTAGATGTTTGAAACTTACTGCCTGTCTTAAATTATAATTTTATTCTATAGTATAGTTTTAATTTATCATATTCAAACTACAGACCGTGGCTTCAGCCACGGATATTATCCTAGTTATCTATTGGGGGAAACATCATATAAACCCTAATTGGGGAAAAAAGGAGGAAGGGTCATATCCAATTTGTAAATGTTCATACCGAAGTTGGGCGAATGGAATCAACCTATAATAGAGCACTGCGGAAAATTTTTGTATGTGCCACAAAATAGTGACATATTTTTGAAAATGTCACACACTGCTCTTTGGAAGATCGGTAAAAGTCTACCGGTCTTCCAAAGACCGGTATATCATTACAAAGTCATTAAGATTCTTAAAATCAAATTAACTGCTACCGGTCTTCTGAAGACCGTGATCTTCATCTTCTTCAAATCATCTTCGATTGCGTAATGTCTGAATACATGCTGTGTCTTTTGTGTTTTGTTTTGTGTGTGGAATGTTGGAAATGAGCATGTTTGTGTGTGGAATGTTGGAAATGAGCATGTTTGAAAATCGCACATCTCTTTTTCTCTCAACTCCGTCTCTCTTTCTTTTCTGCCTCAACCCTAATGGTAAAGAAATCTAATATTTATAGAGAGGAATTCTAATGCAATTAGAATTCTTACAGGGACTAATAATTCAAGTCAAATTAGGATTTTTAATTACATAAAAAATTCCAACAAATTACGGTCACTTCAAACCATCTTAATTTTGTTAATAAGTTGGTTTTCTACTTCTTGCTTACAACGAATAAATTTCTCTATAGCATCATCGTTACTTTTCATCAAATAAATATAACAATACATTGTATTGTATTCGATGAAAATAATGAAGTATTTGTTGTACCATATGAAGTTAAAATGTTTTCATACATTTATGTCATTAAATATTTTGTGTATTTTATTCTCTCAAATAATTGGAGAATCATATATCAAGAATTTCTCAACATGCAATAACATGAGGCAGAATAACATCCTTTTGTTGTCATTCCCATTGAAATTAGAGTGGTAAATTTCTCTGATTTCTCCTTATGACTCATCAGAATCGATGCCACTTGATAAATCATCATAATAGATGTTACTCCGAAACCATTCTTTCCATTCGAGTCTTCAAGAGTGGGAGTATCCTCTGAGATCTCAACTTATCCAAATGGCTATTTGGGGAGTCTGGATCAATAGGCACTTCATCATCATTTTCATCAATATTATTTGTAATTTCTAAAATTCAAGAAGATGAAAGGTTAATAATCTTGAAAATGGACAGTAATATTTAAGAGAATAGATCAAATAATGTAATAAATTTAGATCTAAATACACAAAACATCTCCATACTTTCTATAAGAATTAAGCATGCCTTTATACTTTTAAGTTTTCAACGTACGGAAAAATCAAGTAGTGCTTAAATGCTTGTTTATTTATGAACTAATAGACAAAATTATTTCCAGGTTCTTCCATCTCGTCTTCCACGATGCATGTATCATTTAGTTCATAATCCCTTTCATTTGTTAAAGAGTTATTGTCCTACACCGAAAGTATAAGTGTCAGATAAGTAGTTTAAATAGAAATTGTGTGGAGAACCAATTACCTTGGACTTAAAATTTTAATGGTGACACCCACATTCCTACCAACTTAACCCCCCCCTCACACACACCTGCATACACGAGACCCAGTTGTCTCTTAGCTCGATTTATTCAAAAGCCCGTTGGCCCGAGTGTGATGGGCCAGACGGTCGTTGACTCGCGTTTAGAGCCGACCCAGTTTAAATTAAATTTATCAGTATTCATGCAAAACAAAACACATGGTTTTAAACACAAAGTCTGCACACGTAACATATATTCACAACATCCATTATACAAAAAAAAAAATTAATAGGTAATGTCGCTGAGGTGATTTGAACCCGTGACCTATGAGTGCAATTATCAATCACATGACCACTAGGCCAATCCTCTTTCACCATTATACACAAAATTAAAATATTATATGCATGAAATTCTAATTGACTAAATTCCTAGAAAATAATCGGCTACGATCATAGCATATCTAAAATAATTTCACAAATCTACAATCATAGTCATAAGAATTTTTCCACTTCGAAAAGGTTTTCGTTTATGAACACATGATGACTAAATTTAAAGATTGTACTTCATATAAAATATGTGCGCATCAAAAAAGCGGTTTTCCCCTCAATACTATATCTGGGAAAAGATGTCCCTGGAAGTTGTCGTGGATAATCCATAGAATACAGAGGTTGCTTGAGACGAACACACATGTTGTCATAAGGAAAGCAGCAAAAGGTACGCAAAATCCAGCCGCTCCTCTAGCAAAGTGGGGATATATATATCAGGAGATCACAATTTTTTCACTGAATTCGAACTCTCAAAAGCACTCAGAATGGGCGCCCAGGCAGGTGTAACATCTCCAAGACTAGGAACAGGCACATAGTTAGTCACACACGGGAGGGAGGCACACACACACACATTTTGTAAAAGAGGCAAGTCGAGTGTCGTACTTTTTTTCCTCTTTCGGATTTTCCTCTTACCCCGGAGGTTTGCCGGAAGAGGTTTTGAGAAGGCGGGACGATTTACCCTCTTCACTTAGTGGAGTTCGGACAGGTAGGAGTTACCCTATGTTAGTCCGAATGTATAAGGCCTAGGAAAGGTACAAGGTAGACGTTATATTTTTTCTCTAGGTTTCACATGAATAGGTGCGCTGAAATGTTTGTTGTTTTGCCTGGACGTTATAGCACGAAAGGAACAATGGGCGCAAGGTGCAAGCAAGGCGATTTACTAGGATGAAGGCAGAATGCTACAATTAGCGCACACAAGGATGCAAGTAAACCGAAGACCGGCACACCCAAAGCCACACAAGGCGAAGCGCACAAACGGAAAAGGCATCTCAGCAGCAATGATGGTGACTCAGTCTAGAATAAGGAACCAATGCCACCAACGAATTGTACTCAAAATTTCATTTTAATAAAATTTGCATTTTTTTGGGGAAAAAAAATATATTAATTGAGAATAAAATGACAGATATTTTATTTTATTATTAAATATCATTTTTCATTCATTAAAATATTATATATTACTTTTTACTATTCTTTATTCCATCTTTAAATTTTTTCTGAAGGTGAAATTGAATCTTTAAAAATGATATTTTTCCAACACAAATAATGCGAAAGCATATCATCGAATTTCTGTCTATATATTTGTTTTTCCTTTTTGATAAGAGCTGATCCTCGAGTATTCCCAATGTGATATTTTAGTTATTTAAAATATAATATTGGTAACGAGTACCGATTTTGTCCTTAAATGCTGGAGCCGATAGAGTTTCATTATTTGGTTTCCCAATTGCGTCGGTACGGACAAAAACTCACGAATCTACTACACTCGAGGACCAATAGGGAATTTGTCGTTTGTAGATACAAAAATACAGCTATAATAAACAAATGATTTATTTATTTATCTTTTGTTAAAAATGGATCACTTAAAAAAATAAGACGAGAAAGAATGGAGACAACTGTAGCCACAATACACACAACCTGGACAGGGTGTGACCGCCGGTGGAGGGATAACACTTGCAGCCAGTTGTATCCACACTAACCTGGACGTGGCCGAAGGTGCTTACTTGGAAGCTGAACCCCAGAGCAGAAAAAAACCGCACTCAGTTTTATGTTCAAAAAAATTTAAAGACATATGAATGACAGATGCAAGATTTTTCGTAGGGATCACGATCCACCAATTTTGAATTATGTAATCTTTTTAAAAATATATTAAAACATTGATTACGAAAATCCAAAATATCCTATCAAATGCTTTCTGAGTTCCAAAGAAATGCTTTATTTTCTGAGTTAATAGAGTATTGTTGGTTATTGTTCTATTAGATAGAATTTTGGTTATTATCATGATGATAGGTACGACTCTTGTTCACAGTCCTTAAGTGTACAACCCGTGCATAACCCATACTTGCCACCATCAGTCGTCGAAATTGGTTACACCATTGGAAAAGCCATGTGTAGGAGATCAAAAATCTCATGTTCCGGTGCGGTCCCGGCGGCGAAGGACTACTTAAGCCTAGGGGAAAGGATTTTTGAAATTCCTGGTGATAAAGTCGTCAAAGACCACACCAGAATATGGGGCTTTTGTTCTCCTATGCATTTGCTTTTCAATGGTATCATCAATTTCGACGATAGGTGATGACAAGTATGGGTTGTGCACGGATTGTGCACCTAACGGCTGTGCACAGGAGGTTCGTTCCATGACGATAACTCAGAATTTTTCATACTCATATCGTTGAAATACTTATATATAAGAGATCAAAAGTCTCATGATCTAACGCAATTCCGACAACTTTATCACCTCGATAATTTCGTTGTATTTTTTTCCTTGTGTTAAGTAATTCTTTATTACAATTTAGAAAATTTAGATGATGAAGCCGAAACATGGGGGTTTGGTCTCATGCTTATAAATTTTACATCAGTGTTATCAATTTCGGCAATAAGTGATTTCAGTAGCCAAAATTGGAGAAGTGTGT
Source organism: Pinguicula primuliflora (assembly GCA_025802335.1). Lineage (NCBI taxonomy): Eukaryota > Viridiplantae > Streptophyta > Magnoliopsida > Lamiales > Lentibulariaceae > Pinguicula > Pinguicula primuliflora. The sequence continues at coordinate 9,681 of JAOYMZ010080197.1, forward strand.
TCTTTTATGAGTTCATTTATATATGCATGGAACTTACTTACTCCTTTATTAATAACGGCAAAAGAGTACAAATTTATGTTCTTAAGAGACTAGAGATTAAAATAAAAAAAATTCAGGTACATTCAAATAATTTAACTAGTCATGGCTAATCGGAGAAGGAAAATCCGTATCCATATGGCAATGACACTCAAGATTGCTTCAGCACCATTGGAGACAACTCTCCACTCAACTCTAGCAGCTGCATATCTATCTCTAAAACGCATTGTACGGTACAATTTCAATTTTATATTCATATGTCCTCCTCTGCAGGTTCAAATAAAAGCAACAACTCAGCCCCTCAACAAACAATGTTTGAACTATAGAGTTTTGCAAAGTGTGAGTTATTATTCGGACTTTTTATACTCTAGAACTCTAGATTATAGTTGTAAGAATATTATGGGCCACATTCAAGCTCATTTTATCATCAACACATAACCCCACACCGTCGGGTTTTTTTTAAAAGGAAAATCATCCATCCATGTTGCTGGGAAAGTCGTCTGAATAATATTGGGAATGAGTTGCTATTTTACTACTTTCATTAGGGTTAAGATGAAATGTTGGACTGGTTTTCTTCATATTTCCAAATCTTTTTCTTGGAATTATTTGCAGGCTCTAGGACATAGGCTTCCATCTGAGTTAGGTAGTGTCTTCCATGCCTGGAGTGTGTCATAATCTGAGGGTGAGAACTTTCATTCCAAAGGTTCTATCTCATTGATTTTGTTAGGATAAGAATCCCGAGCATCTATACGTGCAAGCAGCAGCCAACACCCTAAGCCAGGAGAGTGATGAGCGAACCAAACCCTACCACCTAGAAACTATAGGAATCTACCATTTTTGCCTGTTGCCGTCGATTAAATCGACAATTGCTAGCGTACCCATAACCAGTAGGTAATTCTGTCCTTTCTCGAGTCAGTAGGGGAGTCTAGAACTGTTCTTAGAGGTCATATCCATAACCAATGAAAACCTTACCGACTTCCGAAAGGAATTGCGGTGAGGTAAAACCATAGCCTACTGATTTACGATAACCCAATCAGCCTTTCCTAGGTTTTCTAGGGATTTGCAGGAGTAACGCGATGGCACGAGTAGAGGGTAACAGGACAAACAACCACAGGCATTTGGGCCCAAGGATGGGGATGAGTGGAGGAGGGGAAATTACATCATGTTTCTTCACGAATTTCCCGAGAGGCTGGAGCAGGAAAGTAATGTACGATACTTTCCAAGGTTTATACGATACTTTCTAAGGCAAAGGTATGTCAAATTTATATCTCAGCTAGATTGTCAAAATGGGAAGAGAGATTTGGATTTGTGAAATTTCTGAATGTTGGTGATAGGGAGAAGCTAGTGAAGGATCTGAGTAAGATCTGGGTGCGTTCGTATAAATTGCGGATCAATGTAGAAAGGTTTCGAATGGGAGAGAGGCGGGAGAAGGGGGCTGAAAAAGGTAAGCAGATATATGTGCAGAAACAGTTGGTGAATATGATGAAAAACGGAGTTCAGTGGTACAGGGAAGGAGTTATAAGGAGTTCGTGATGGAGAAGCTGGGGGATACAAAAAAGGTGGAGAAGGGAGAGACATCAGGTTCCAGGAAGGAAAAATTTATTATCAAAACTATATTATTTGATAGTGTTGATTTACGAATACGCACAAGAACATAAGATTTACGTGGTTCGGCTATGCCTACATCCACGGGAAGAATTCTTCCACTTGTTTTTCTTTCTTCTTTTTTCTCACACCTTTCACTTACGTTATGTACATCACTTTTATAGATAATACAACATTTATGACTTGTACTATTCAC
>JAOYMZ010080208.1:0-11516 GCA_025802335.1 Pinguicula primuliflora
ATATTATTCATAATTGTTTCACATTTGTGCTTGCGAAACCAGGGAAAATCTATCTTCATGCCCCCGAATGCTATGGTGCTTAATTCTCCCACATTCTAATCAGCACTGTTGAACTTAAATTTGATGGTAGAGATCAATAGTGTTTTTAAGTGGATTTGAAATAAGTCATTTGATCTTAGTAATCGGATCAAAATATAATGGTCCACATTAGAATTCTGGATCACATACTATTCAAGAGCATAAAATATGTGGACGTATTCATCAATTTTCTGGTTCATAGTAAAGAGAGTTTGCATTGAAGTCTTTTAAGAGTGAAACTACACCGATATTAGTCCAACTGATGTGGCTGCTCGTGGTCTTGATATTCCTCATGTTGCACATGTTATTAACTTTGACCTACCCAATGACATAGATGACTATGTTCACCGGATACGACGCACTGGTCGTGCCGGCAAGACCGGTTTGGCCACGGTATTCTTCAATGATAATAACAAGTCATTAGCAAAGCCACTTGCGGATTTGATGAGTGAAGCAAACCAAGGGATGATACAGTAAAATAAAATCTTCCGGCGATTTGACGTCATTAGAAGTTATTAAGACGGTTTAGTATTTTCTTTATTTTTTTCCTTTTCTTTTAATGTCTTTTAAGTAAAAGAACAATAAAAGTAAATCAAAAATAAAATAGGAAGTTACATTTCGAAATAGAATTTTTGTGGAGATTATATTTCCAATTATTCCCTCCCACGAACATTTCACAAAATTTGAACGACACAAAAGAAAGTATTTGGAATGGTAGTAACGACCTGCTTTAATTATAATGATTATGTGTCAAAAAATGTGTGTTAAAAAAATTATGATATAAATAACATTATTAATTTGTACAATGATAACGAAAATGGTTAATTGGCATAAATAAATTTTAGAATATTGTTTAATTATTTATTTTTGTAGTTAATTTAGGGCCATTGGTAAAGGGGAATTTATGGCCATTCGAGCCAAATTTATGGCCATTCGTAACGTAAAGGGGAATTTGGTCTCCAATGGGTTTCGTTCGAATCCAAAGTCCAAAGACAGCAGCTAGGAATGCTCACGATCAAACCCATTAGTCGGCGGGCTTGGGCTATGGCCCGGGGTCGATTTTGGGTCCACCACAAAAAATTGATTTTTGCCCGGGCCGATTTTAGCCCAACCCAACTCAAGCAAAAAAAAAAAAATTAAATTAAACCCCAGGGCAACGGCCGAACTCTGGTCTCTGGACAGAACTGGTCTGAAGCCGATGCCGAAGGTCTCTGATTTCTGAGATGCGTCTTACAACTTACTTTAGACTTCGTGAACGAAGTTACTGAACTATGAACTGTTGGAAATCTTTCACATTTTGTGGGTTTCTATTAATTATGATTTGATTCATATTGTTGGGGTTTGATTTGTGATAATATTGTAAGTCCAGTATCACATCATGGCACAATGTGGATGACAGCTGGTATAGACCTGTTTAATTCCGCTGCGTAGTTCTCGTCTCAATACATTAAAATTCTTGTTTTGAATCGAAGTATTGAAGGAAAATTGTCTTCTTATTACCGGTTACTCATGATTCGAAGATAATTTTCGTTCATTAAAATTGTCTGTGTTATGTGGACGAGTACCCATGACCTTGGTGTTGGTGGACTTTCATCTCTGTTTTCATTTTCCACCAACTTCCCGGAGAAAGTATTTGGTTTAGGGGAGAAATTTCATCTTCACGATCGGCCACCTTTTTCCTCCATGAGAAGGAAATCTTTGTCTTCACGAGAATATTTTTTCTTCACTTTGGTGTGATTTCTTTCATGGGAAGGAAAAGTACGTTCTTCGTTTCCTTCATAAGAAGGAAAAGTTGATTTTTTTGGGGGGTAGGTAAGGAAAAATAGATCTCGTGAACAAAACTATTCACCTCATTAATAGGGCACAAAAGTCGAGGTGAAGTTGTGGTTCTTGTTTCCATAAGTCGGTTAAGCCTCGAGAGCTTCTTTCTTGATCTTGAGAAGGAAATTTTCAATGGGCCTTTAAGGAATAATTTAATTGGGCTTAAAGATAAAGTAAATGGTTAGGCTATTGGGCCGAAGAGGTGAGTTAGTGATTTTGGGCTTCATTCAATAAATATTAAATGGCAAATTGGGCCATTAAGAATTTAGGCCCAATATGCAAAATAATGTTATGGCACATTTATTTTCCTTTTGGGCCACTAAAGGTTATTGGGCATTTGGGAATATAAGAAAAAACTATAAGGAAATTATTGGGCCATTTATGTGGACCACTAAAGTTTTGGGCTATTAATTGGGTCAAGCTATTTTAATTCGTTTGGGCTTTGAACTAATTTGGGACGAAGTTTAAATAAAGTTGGGCCTGTCCATTGTGAAAAATTAATTAACCCAATCGATTATAGACTTGTTTATTATGTGCCATGTGTATAATTCCTTTGTAGTGGCTTTGTGATGCACGCAATTGCTGACTAGTTTATTAAATGATGAGCTTAAAATCATTTCTCATTTTCAGCCCATTTATAATATATTGAAGTTCATATCTCCTGAATTCTTGTTGGGTATATGTGTTAGGCCCAATAATTATAGGATCAAGCATATTTGGATAAAATAAGTTTTGCTAGTCATGATTATAATATGACTATCGAGCATGTGCCAACGCAACTAAATATTATGGGATTTTGTTTGTGCCTGAATGAAGAATTTAGTAAATTAATTTTTGGGTATAATCACCAAAGTGATCTATTCAAAAGTTAATTTAAACATTCTCATGTTGTATTTCAGGATTCTGATTTCAAGGTATACAATGATATTCCCAAAGGAAGTCATTCTATATCTTGATATGTTGTTGCCCATCCGGAATTATTGTTTTCAAGGTATGCAATGATATTCCCAAAGGAAGTCATTCTATATCTTGATATATTGATATCAATGTTGGACCGAGATGGAAATAATTTTGAGGAATCAATTACCCAAAGGTTGTTGACCTTTTCACGATTGTTAATATCTCATGTCACTTGATAGAGATAGTTCATATTGGCATGTTATATTTTCTCCCAAAGGGGATATGTAATTATGCACTGAATTCTCTATTTTGCTTATGCTTATGTTGTTCTAAAGCATACATGCTCATAATATTTACATACTGCATTTTGATGACATAAATAGTTACTATTGATATAAATGACTATTAACATTAGTAATTGTCATTCAGAATCAGTGTCTTTGTCGCTACCTAATGAAGGTGATCTTGTAGATATTATAGATAGCTCACAATCAGTGGGAGTTGTAATTCATGATATTATAGATATTCATGTCTCACTTGTTGACATTCGACAAGATACAAGAGATTACATGCTCGTATATCATCATGTTGATCATCTTGAGGTTATAGGATACTCTGAGGCTGACTTTGCTGGATATTTAGATGATCTTAAATCCACGTCCGGGTATGTATTTATGTTACTATGATGTTGCTGTTCATGCAGTGTGATTGAGAAATTTAATATCTCGGTTTCATGCTGTTGTTTTGGCTGTTTTATATGTGTGTCCCTATTGCAATCATATAAAACTTATTGTCTATCGTATGTCGTCTATTGGACACGATTTTGATATGACATACGAGGAAGCCATTATGCCTTACATAAATATATTATGGGTTCTTGATTGTCATATTATCTGGATAGAGAAATCTTGAAAATTGATTTTTGCGTGTTATCACCAAAGTGATTCATTCAAAAATTAATATAAAAGATTTCTCATGTTGTATTCAGAGTTCCTGTTTTCAAGTTATATGATGATTTTCCTAAAGGAATTCATTGTGTATCTTGATATGTTGAGAAGCATGATGATGCGGTTAATTAGTGGGAGTCTTGTATTGTTAGTATTAACCTCAAGTTTTAAGACTTTTGCCTCATGAATACATGCATCATTTGTTATAATGTATATGTTTTGTTATTATGTATTCATGTTCATCCCAGGTGTTCATGTTTTTTAGAACACCATGTTGACTTAGAACACTCTATCGAAGCTAGATGTTCATGTTGTTCAGAACAACCTATTGTTGAATGGTGTTCATGTTGTTCGAGCATCCGATTGATCTGGTGTTCATATTGTTCGAGCACCCTGTTGATCTGGTGTTCATATTGTTTCGAGCACCCTGTTGATTTGGTCGTCTTCTATGAATATATGTCCATATTTTTTTGATAATGTAGGGAACCCTACCGAGATAGGTAAACCCAATACCCTGCCGCAATAGCCTGCAAACCACGGTAGGGAGGTAAGCCATATGCGACAGGCTTATGTCGCTGAGGGAATTTGAACCCATGACCTTTGAATATATGTCCATGTTGCTTCATATAAGACTTGATATAAGACTTTTGATAAGATATATGAGAGAACCATTGATATTTCTCTGCATGTCGTTATTAGCAGAGATTTTTGCACGCATATTGATTATCCTCTTCATTTTGTGGCCAGAAGAGTTGTGATCAATGGTTCTGATTTCTCTTGCTCATGCGGTTCTTTGAGCATATTGTGGAGAAATCTTTTTGTAGAAGTTGGATCAACTTCTAAATTTCTCAAGCCTATATTGTTACTCAGGCGTTTCGTTGAGAAATCGATTTCTCAAGCCTATGTTGACGCAGACATTTCGTTGAGAAATCATGTTGAGGACTGATATGGAAAATAGCAGTTGGATCACATGTTGTTGCAATTTTTCAATTACACTACCACATTGAATCCATGTCGGTAGAGTTGATAACATTTGTGATTATGAGTTGGTTAAATGTCATTAAATGACATGAAAACTACTATAGCTCAATGATATCTAATTTTGTATCGGACCGGATTTTGGGAATGAGATGCATTTGAATCCATGTCGAATGTGCACATATTGATTGACAAACAATTAATATTTGCCCAAGTGGGAGAATGTTGGAAATCTTTCACATTTTGTGGGGTTCTATTAATTGTTATTTGATTCGTGTTGTTGGGTCTTGATTTGTGATCATATTGTAAGCCAATATCTCATGGCACAATGTGGATGACAGCTGGTGTAAGCCTGTTTAGTTGGCCCAATCATTAATGGGTAGGATTGTGGGTCCAACATCCCCAGACCCTGCCTAAGGGCGGGATTTACTGGGTATGTTTGGTAGCATTTGGCAGCATTGTGGGTCCAACATTTTGTTATTGGGCTAAGTCCCTCCTCCTATCTATATAAAGGACCTTCGTGACTCATTAAGGATGTACTATTGAGTTTCGCGATAGATCTTGGAGGAGAAGACTTATCCTCTCTACGGATTTCTCTCATGGCGATTCTCTCATGACGGTTTTTATCCCACAAGATTCAGATACACTTTCCGCTGCGTAGTTCTCGTCTCAATACATTCACAGAGCTCGAAATTTATTCCAACATGAACTTGTCTTTCTCCTCCGACTCCAGCGCGTTTGGCAGGTAGGAATAATTCTTCTTCATATGCCTCTTTCTTGCACTTCTCAATACCCTGTGATTTCATTCTATTTTTGTGATGATGGGATTTGGGTAAGTTGTGAAATTTTTGTGATGCGCACTGAGAAGCTGCTTGATATTAGTCGGTCAATACAAGTTATTGTCTTAAACAATATATATTGATGTATGGAATCAGGTCAAGGCATGGCTAAATTATCAATCGACAGCAGCAGCGCCAACTTTGGACGAATTCATCGCTATCAAACATTCAATCTGGAGCGCAGAAACATGGAAAACATTTTGGATTGGGACAGCTTTGGAGATCTGGAAAGCAAGAAATTGGCATCATTTTATCAGTGAAGAACCTGCGATCAACGAGATTGTGCAGAAAATCAAGAATATTACCTGAGTGTGGAGAAGAAACACAAGGAAAACCCCCCCCAAGGAATCTGGAAATGACTGCGATATGGAACAAGGTACCGGCAATTGAAGCAGCATTTCGTCAAGAAGATTGAGATTGAGATACGAAGAGATATCTGATGAGAGAAGCGATTTAGCCCATACATTTTGAGTGTAAAGTAGTGTACAGTGTAAAGTTAAAAATTATGAAATAAAATACTCTTATAAAAAAAACATATATTGATGACAAGTTAATTTGTTGAATTCCTAAAATTATGTACTTTGTTTTGGATCCACTTATTGGTTTCATTGCCACAGTCATTTTACAGGGAAGATAAAAAATTACCATACTGCATGTTGAGATATGTTGAGAAATAAACATTATTCTGATTCCTAAGGGAAGATCCTTTTTTGTCATTGGATGTGGAATGGAAGACTGTTATTTTTTGCTACTGTTATTTTTTGAGATGGTTTTGTACAATTGCTGATATGATTTTGTTACTTATCGCATCTGTGAACCATATTGGCTAACATTCTTTATATTTTTGATAGATGGATCACTAACTTCTTTAGCTTAGTATTTTCTTGGATCCAAGAGAGAATTTTAAATCATTTAACATTGATCGTATTTGTAGTCTGGCTGAAGAGTCTTATCAGGATGATTTCAGTTAGCAGGAGTTACACTATTTGAGAACTCAACTGCAACATTTCAAGCATGATGTACTTTCGCATGACAACTTTCAAGACTTATCAAATATTTCTGTATTATGTGCAAGATTCAGCGAGACAAAAAAGGCACAGACTACCATTTGATTGACAGACTCATCCGTAGTATTTTGACTCTTCCAGTTACTACTGCAACAACAGAACAAACAATTTCTGCTATGAAGCGAGTCAAGAGTGTGCTTCGCAATGGAATGGAAAGTCCATATCTTTCAGATTTGATGGTTGTTTACATCAAACAAGAATTATCTAGCGACATTGATTCAAATTTTGTTATCGATTAATTTTATAGTAGAAGTTGTCGCCGTGAGCGATATATTTAGACATTTTGTTGTTTAATTATCTAGTAACCAGTTTAATGTATTTTTTAATATTTTTATTATTTATGTATTAAAAATTTAAGAAAAAATTGGACCCCCCTAATCTTCGGGATTCAGCCCTCCCCGGTTTCGGAAGCTAGTTCCGCCCTTGCGCAAGATGGAATAACAAGGATTGAGGATGCACTATCTTTTCCATTTTTATTGGGCTTTCAATTGTAAAAACAGAGGCCAGCGGCCGAATAAAATTTTTCTTTTTAAAAAATAATAATACAAATTATTTAATTATATAATATTTAATATTATAATACAAATTATTTAATTTTTATAGAATTATTTAATGATTTATAGTTATTTAATTATTTATTTTTGTAGTTAATTAGGCAGTGTTTGCTTTTCCACAGCTCTTTTTGTCTTTTCCACAGCATAAGTTATTTTTGGAGTGTTTGATTACTCAGCTTTGGTTTTGGCTTATCTACAAAAAAGTCAGAAAAAGCTAAAAGTCAGAAATCAAGTGGGAGTAGCTTTTGAATGATTTTTCTCGTGACATTTTGAAATTAATTTAAAGTTCAAATGTGACATAATTACATTTGCTCATTCAAAAGTCCTTCCGCAAAAGTCATTCTGCAAAAGCATAAGCCCTTGCAAATACTGGCTTAGTTTCCTATGAATGTATTCAAGTGGACTCCTGATTTTCATGACAATGTTGAATCTCATTTTACCCATGTATGATTTTCTCCACCAAATGTCCAAATCTGCCCAAGCCCATACACATGGGCGAATCTACGAGAGTGCTTGGGGGAGCTCAAACACCCCAGTCTAGACCTAAAAAATTCAACTATGTATCATAGTTATCGAAATAGAAGATAAAATTATGAAGAAAATAGTTGTAGAATAATGATGGAGAAGAGAATAACGAAGAAGATGAAAAGTTGAAAATTATTGAAAAGAGAGAAAATATTATTACTATTGGTGTAAAACGTGACATTTGTCTTTTTTTTTTCCGAACAAAATTCACCATTTGTATTTATTGTATTTTATCATTTCTTATTTTTGTGTCAAAATTTCTTATTTTACATTATTTTAAAATTGATCTTGAACTGTTTTTATAAGAATGTTGGATTCAGACTTTTCACGAACAATCACAGTCGTCCCAAATTCATCAATATTTATTTTGGATTTCGGACTTCAAATTCATTTAATTTCATATAGATATTTAGTTTTGCATTTGGTATTATATTTATATTGTTATCGATTTTTTGAGATGAAAAAGAGTTTTATTGAAAGTTAACGAATGCAATGGATGATTAACATCCTAAATATTGTTACCGATTATTTTGTTTTGATTTACAGTGTCTTTGCCAAAAAAATAAATTCGTTAATGTTTTTGAAATTCTCATATCGAAATCTTTGGAGAATCTGTCACAGAATTTGGTTTTGGCGTCTTTCGCCACTAAAGAAAACTAAACAACTATAAATGTTAGGTTAAAGATTTATTACCATAAAATTGTTATTAACATAGAAACTAAATTAAGATTTATTTTATACGTCATCCGAGTTCTATGTTTGAATTGTATAAAAAAATTATAGGAGCACTGCTGACAATTTTTGGATCCGCCCCTTCCCATACGCAATATACTCAATAGTTAGTGTTGTTGGAACTCTGGTGAAAATTGAACTTATTAGTTAAATATCTGCAGCGCATATATGTCGAATCTGAGGGGTTTGAAAACTTCTGCCAACCCTTACATGTGGAATGTGTGCCTACTTATTGCACCCATTGCCTAGGCCAAGGCCATACAAAAGAGACATGTAAAATATTACACCCGAGGCCTCTACCAAAGGAATCTCGCAAAGTGCAACAGCCATAACCCATGCCAAACTCTAAGAAACAGACTGTCCAACAAACTAAAGAAGGGGTGGAGTTTAGGAACATGAAGAATCAGAAAAAGAATCCTGCTCCCCGGTTGTACAGAAGGTCCTTAAGCCTTCTAATGCAGTCTTCATTCATACGGACGAGGTGGCTAAATTTTTAGCTAAATCCTCCGGACAAGCTACAAAGCAATTTTTGCCTATGCCTTCTTCTGGCACAACTACTGCACTTGTTACGGACGCTGATATTGATATACTTATTGAAAATTCAATTGAACCTACTAATGTGCAACCAACCCCTGAAATTGAGCAAAGCAATATCCTGATAACTACAACAACTGAATCTACGGGGCAACAAGTAGGTATGGAGATAGATCTAACAATATTCAGGAAACAGATGTGGATTTAGGCAATGGACGAGAAGATGCGGAATTTGTAGACCTCACGGTGGAATCAAACGCTGAAAGCGATTCCCTGATTTCGCCGGAAATGCTCGCTGGGAGGCCGCCGGAAAATAGGGAACTCCATACTCCGGGTACCGGAAAACATGGTTCCTGTTTGGTTTCCAGAAGTAGTGGGGTCACAGGAATTGAATTCCTGCTCGAATTACAAGATGGCGCCTCACCGTCCCGAAATAAGCCCATCAGTCGTCTTGGAGATGGGAAGGGCAGCCGAGTCATTGAATGTGGGAGATTGTATCGGCAGCCCATTGAAAGCAGGGGAATTAGTATCTCAACAATCTGGCATTGATGAGCCAGAAGGAATTTCTGGGACTTGGATGGTCAAAGAAGCCGTATCAAGAGAATTGATGGAGGAAGTTAGGGCATTGAATGAGCTAGAATGAAGCTTTTTTGAGTGATGCCAAGATAAGAATAAGCATGATATGCATTACGAAACTGATAAATCCCACACCTCCCATTCCACTCCCTTCCTTCACCCTGCTGGGCCCCACTCGAAAATGATTATACATTAGTTCATTACTAATATATAATATTATACATAATATTATATTATATATTGTGTAATGTATAATAATCAATATTAATGTATAACAGTATTTTGGGTGTTAGATTATTTCGGGTTTATTGCATTTAGTTCGAGAGTTTATGCATTTAGTCCGAGAGTTTATGCATTTAGTTCGAGAGTTTATAGGATAGGATTTTAGATTTTTATGGCGGCTTCGCCGCCGTAATATTAATTTTAATTTTTATATTTTAGCCAGAGGGTTTATGCATTTAGCTCGGGAGTTTATGTATTTAGTCCAAGGGCTTATGCATTTAGCCCGATTGATTATTGTATTTAACCTTTAGGGTTTATAGGATAGAGTTTTAGATTTTTACGATGGCAAAACCGCTGTAATATTAATTTTTATTTTTATATTTTAGCCCGAGGATGTATGCATTTAGTCCGAGGATTTATTGTATTTAACCCTTAGGGTTTATAGGATAGGATTTTAGATTTTTTCGATGGCGAAGCCGCCATAATATTAATTCTAATTTTTATATTTTATATATTTTTATTTTAGTGTGTTCTATATTTTATATGTTCGTATTTTAGATCTTTTAATGTATTTTATATTATTTATATTTTGTATTTTAGGGTTTGTAGATGTTAGATAATTATTTTGTACAAAGAATTACAAACAAAACTTGTACGTGAGATGGGTTGTTGGGACTTTGAGAGTTGTGAGAAGAGTGGGAGAGGAGGGGTTCCATTCCCTCCATTGAACCTTTTCCCCATTTATTTGGGTGGGGGCCACCAGGGTGTGGGATGGGAGTGGGACGGTAGGGATGGGAAAAATCGGCTCCGTATGCATTACCATTAGTCCATGCAACCCATCAAAGTTGCTACTCGGATTATCACAGTAAATGTACACAATTTTTTCAGCGACATTACCTATAAAAAAAACAGTAAATGTACACAATAGAAAAATCTTTGATAATAATGACGGCATATGCAATCAATACCCAGAATAACTCCTTTTTTCTGAATTACTGGACTACGAATTGAATTTTTCCAACTACCATAGGATAGTTCTCGTTTGTTATTCAACGCTGAACATTACCTATAAAAAAAACAGTAAATGTACACAACAGAAAAATCTTTGGTAATACCGACGGCATATACAATCAATACCCAGAATAACTCCTCTTTTCTGAATTACTGGACTACGAATTGAATTTTTCCAACTACCATAGGATAGTTCTCGTTTCATATTCAACGTATCATATTCCACTCACGTATCATATTCAACGTTGCGTCCAAATTCAAGGCTGTGGTGTTTACCAGAAGTCCAATTCCAATCCGGCGTGGGCGTGAGCGTGTTGCCCGGCTGAAAAATAAAATAAAAACTAATTATGCGCTTACATTCCACTAATTCAGAAGAAAATCATTATAATGAAAAGCTCTATGATTTTGCAGATTATGAAATGCAACACAGATATATATATATATATATAAGACAAACGAAATAATCAATTCGAAAGTATCAAGAAATGGTAAAATAGAGACATCTGATATTGCAGGAAACATTGAATATATAAGACAAACGAAATAATCAATTCGAAAGTATAAAGAAACGGTAAAATAGAGACATCTGATACTGCAGGAAACATTGAATGCCGGATTTTTTCAACCCGCTCCGTATCAATCTATAAAAACAAGGCAGTCTCACGCTTTTCAAAATTTCGTCAGCGTGTTTTTTATACTAGCGTCTTCTATATTTTCTTTGTTTTCTCCGTT
>JAOYMZ010080228.1:0-11514 GCA_025802335.1 Pinguicula primuliflora
AAATTCACTTTTAAGATAATTTTGTCTATATACAAATCGATAATATCAAAATACTTAAAAAATTTCCTGTATTATATTTATTTTGTCATACTATTTTTTTTACTTTTACCACAGTAAAGTTCCCACTGCAAACAGTTTATAACTTTCTTATAGTACCTTTTTTTTAAAGCCCGCTCAAAAGCTAAAAGCAGCTTTTCAGTAGAACTTGCGAACAGAGCATTAGTTTCGTCATCTACCTTTTGAGATTTCTAAGTTCCGGCTACCGTGGCCATGGTGGATAAAACCCTGGCTGAGACCTCCACAATGGAGAAGCTTTTCACAAAGTTTCTTACACAATAGAAACTGTCATCATCCTCTACATTATAGTCAGACATTCACCAAACGAATTCCTTGGTGGACATGAAGCTCGACAACAACAATTATGTATTGTGGTCTCGATTGATACAAAGGGCCATTGAAGAGAGAGGTCGGTTCGAGTACATCTTCAGCCAAATCAAACCTCTTGAAGAATCTAATGAAGGATATGCAGAATGGAAGCAGAAAGACTCACAAGTCTTTGAATGAATTACTAAATTCATGGATTGACAGTTGGTCCATAAGTATGCTCGCTGTCCTACAGCATACGATTTATGGAAGATTTTGAAGAAGATCTTTACGGCAGGAGAGGACAGTCTCCAAATTTTCGACTTGATTAGCAAAGCAGATCGATTGAGTCAAGGGCAAACCCAAATTGAGGTTTGCTATGGAGAATGCAGTGCGTTATGGCTACAAATTGATCGGCGATGTCCGAATCCTATGGAAACAGTTGTAGACATCACAAGGTATAATCGAATTCTTGATGAACATCGTCTCTCCTCCTTTCTTGGAGGCCTCAACAATAAGTATGAACTCATTGTCCGAGACCCGCTGAAAGAAGATCCATTACCCTCAGTTGAAGTCACTTATGCGACAATCCGGAGGGAAGCCACACGGAAGGTGATTTTACACTCCACGGAGCGGTCAATACTCTGGACCAATCATTGGGTGTCGAGACAGGATTGGTGGCTAAGAACGACAGTGGCACTCATCAGTCCGTAACCAAAATTCTGCGACCTCAACCACAAAATCAGGGGAATTTTGGGACAGAGCGGCGGCCAGATGGGAGATTCAAGTCCAAAACCTCATTCCGCTGCCCAAATGTGTGATGTGAGTGCTGCGGGATTCTAGGGCACATAAAGGTTGAGTGTTTTAAACTGAAAGCATACAAGAATTCACAGCATAGGGCACAGCGTGATGGCCACATAGCAGTTGCTGACTGGAATCACCCAGACGCAGGCAACGACGGTGACGTTCCCGTCATAAACATTGGCATCGCAGGACCGAGTGCAGAGAACGCAAGGCAAAAATCTGAGGGCCAAGATTTGAATGAAGGAGGTAATCTGGGTAAGGCTTTTGCGAAATTACAGAATTCAGCTTTTATAATTGGGCCACATTTATTTAAAACTGATTTGCTTGATTTAATTGATGAAAATGGTTTTGGGTCGGATTTAAGTGATGTAGGTGATGTCAGGCCAGTGGGCTCAAATCAGACAAGTAATTGTGGTTTAATTCAACCCAATACAGTGGTTGGATTTAATATCTCTTCTGCAGGGCCACGATTTATTGGGCCCAAGGTAAAAATTGGATGTGCTAATATTATGCTGGGAAGTGATAATGGAAAGAAACACGGTAAATGAATTTTTGACTGTGGTGCTTCGGATACCATTACTTATGATCCATCTGATATTCACTGTTTTAAAGATTCTAGCAAGAAAGTGGTCCAAACTGCGAATGGTGAATTTGCCCCGATGAAAGGCGCTGGTATTATTATTATTTCTCCTACAATCAGATTATCCAATTATTTATATGTGCTTTCACTATCGTACAAGTTATTATTTATTAGCCACATATCAAAAAAGCCTAATTGTGTGGTCAAGATGTATCCTACTTTCTGTGTTCTATATAAGATATCCGTTCGAAGAAGAGAATTGGGTGTGGTACTGAGAATGATGGTTTATATTACGTTGACGAAGTGGATTCGATGCCGGGAAGAACAATCTTGACTCATGGGTCTAGCTAATCTAAAAGTTGATTGTGGCACCGACGTCTTGATCATCCATCTCACAAGTATCTTAGCATGTTATTTCCTCAAGTTTCTAAAATTCCATTGAACTACGAAACATGTGCTTTATCTAAGAGTCATAGACAGTCATTTTCTATTTCGAACACTCGTGTCCCAGATATTTTTTCATTAGTATATTCAGATGTTTGGGGACCTGCTGACAGGGATTTTGCTATTTTATTCTATTTATTGATAATTGTTCTAGGATGATTTGGGTCTATTTTCTATGACATAAATCTAAGGATTTCGAAAAATTCTCCCAATTTTATCAAATAATTCTTACTTAGTTCAAAAGCAAAATTCAGATTTTTATATCCGATAATGGGGGAATTCGTGAACCATCAAATGGAAAAAATTTGTTTGGATAAAGGGATGACACACCAAACTACTTGCTCTTACTCCCCCCAACAAAACGGTGTGGCCGAATGAAAAAATAATTTCTTACTTGAAATTACATGGGCCTTTATGATTGAGTCTAGGGTTACCAAAGTTTTTTGGCTTGAAGCTGTATCTACTATTACGTATTTAGCCAATAGGCTGCCCACCAAGGTCCTGAATTTTTGAACTCCTATTCAGACTCTATCTGTTTATTCTCATGTTCCCCCACCTTTGACTATTACTTCCCGCGTATTTGATTGTTCTGTTTATGTTCATGTCCCTAAGGTTAAATTGGACAAAATTCGACCCCTGTTCGGAGAAATGTGTGCTCGTTGGGCATGGAAAGTCCCAAAAGGGGTATCGTTGCTATAACCCCTTCACTCTTCGGATGTTTGTCACAATGGACTGTGAATTTATCGAAATTGAAGATTTCTATCAAGCACCTACCCAATCAAGGTGTCAGAGGGAGAATGATTTATGTGACGTCCTTGATTGGTTAAGCCCATCATCCAGCGAGCTACCACCATCCTCGATTGTGCCTCATGCACCATCGCGTCCACCACCTTCATCCACGATCCCTCCTACATCACCTCGTGTGCCTCATGTACTAGTCCTACCGGATCCCACTCATGTGTCAAGTAGACCACCCGCTCCAGAGCACGATGGCGACATAATACAGTCGGACTTAGCAGGGCAATCCCAGATGTCTTCTTTGATGGATACTCCGATAAGTACACTATCTCCTGAGCCAGTTGATTCTATCGATATTGTGTTGCCTGACCATGATGCAGGATCTCAGTGTCCTATTACTCGTATTCGAGTTCTTCCAGATCGATCTACTCGAGAAATTTCCCGGAAGTGATGGGGAAATTTCCCGGAACATGACCTGAAGACTAAGAGGTATTTGATCGCGATGTCGTGAAGGGGAGCATGTCTGCATCTGCCTGTGCATTTATCTCTGCAATGTATAGTGAGGATATTCCTCGCAACGAGGTAGAAGCATTACAAATTCCAGAATGGAAATAAGCTATGGAGACTGAGATGAGTGTCCTTGAGAAGAATGAGACTTGGGACATATGTGACCTGCCTTCCAGAAAGAAAACTATTGGATGCCGATGGGTTATACTATCAAGAGGAAAGTAGATGGTACGATCGAAAGATTTAAAGCTCGGCTGGTGGCTAAAGGATATACCCAGACGTATGGAGTTGATTACTCAGAGACTTTTTCTCCTGTAGCAGCTGGACACTATTCGGGTTCTGTTCTCACTTGCAGACAACCTAGATTGGCATCTCTACCAGTTCGATGTGAAGAATGGTTTCTTACATGGTGATCTGGCTGAGGAGGTGTATATGGTGTCACCACCTAGTATCTCATCTAGCTTCCGCCCTCGTGAGGTTTGTTGACAGAAGAAAACAATATATGATCTAAAGCAATCACCTAGAGCTTGGTGTGGGAGATTCACGATTGTTATGAAGAAATGTGGGTACTCCCAAAGTAATTCTGATCACACCTTATATCTGTAGCGTCGAGACCAAGGTATCACATGCCATATTATTTATGTTGACAACATGGTCATTACTGGAGATGATGTTGAGGGGATCAAGGAGTTGAGGAAGAATTTATTCTGTGAGTTTGAGATGAAGGATTTGGGAATGCTGAAGTATTTTCTGGGTATTGAAGTGATGCGATCTAAACATGGAATCAATATATCTCAGAGGAAGTATGTTTTGGATCTTTTGGTTGAAACGAGATTACTAGAATGCAAACTAGTTAATACGCCCATGGCGCCTAACCTTGGATTGAGGATAGTAGAAGGAGCTGGGTCAACTGACAAGAGTAGGTACCCGCATCTGGTTGGAAAATTGATATATCTTGCACACACACGACCAAATATTATTTATGTTGTGGGGTTTGTGAGTCAGTTTATGCACAATTCTCAGAAAGATCATATGAAAGCAACCCTTAGGATTCTACCGTATCTGAAATAGTCACCAGACACTGGTGTCTTATATGACACGCATGAACACCTAAGAATTGAAGCATATACTGATGCTGACTGGGACGAGATCCCTATGGATAGACGATCTACATCTGGGTACTTTACCCTGGTTGGAGGCAACCTTGTCACATGGAGGAGTAAAAAGCAGAAAGTAGTAGCGAGATCGAGCGCTGAGGCAGAATTTAGACGGATTGTCATAGGAGTGACAGAGATCCTATGGCTTATTAAGATTATGACTTAGCTGGGTTTTGCACCCGAGGGTGCATGTCCTTTAATTTGTGATAACAAGACTGCTATTCACATATCTGAAAATCCTGTTCAACACGACCAAACCAAACATGTTAAGATTGATCGTCATTTCATCAAGGAAAAGTTTGAAGCAAGATTGTGGCACATCTATTTGTGAGATCTGAAGACTAGCTAGCAGACATTCTGACAAAGGCTGTAAACGGTCGGGCTTTCGATGTTGTGCTATCCAAGTTAGGCATTGGTTTCCCACCACCTAACTTGAGGGAGAGTGTTACAGTTTGACTTTGTAAATAAGGAAGGGATAATTATAAATCCCTTCCTTAACTAAATCCCGTAATTATAGGGATTGTGAAGATGTGGGAAGATCTTGTACTTGGGGCTATATATGTACTCCAAAACCATAGTAAAAAATGCATGAAAAGAAGAAGGATTAAGTATCCTCCCATGGAGTAAGGATTCACCCGAACCACGTAAAAATCTTGAGTCTTTTCACAATAAATCATACAAACATACAAATTATCAATCCCTGCAATTTTGGTTTCCCTGTTCAAGATCAAGGCACATGGGTTTGCAGAAGAAAAAAATAGACAGGAAAGAGAAAACGGTAGGTGAAGAGGTGAGAGAAAATCTTTAATTACCTTACTAATTTCTTACTCGCTCTCGCCTGTCTTACTTGCTCCCGAAGTGAGTATGATAGTATTTTTAATTTTTATTATTCTGACAGGACAATAGTAAAAAATTGTTGTATTTCCACTGCCAAGTCTCAGCTGAAGATTTTCAAGGAACCACCGCCATGTCGTTGCTGCAGACCATGTGTCTTCCCATAGGCAATCGATAAAGGTAATGAATCTTGAGGACACCAAGAATTTTCTTATTTCTTGTGTATTGATGCTTTAGCTTCACTGGTTTGCTTTGAAGAAAACTTATCTCGGAAAACAAGAATATCAAATTCCGCTATTTTCCATATACCGAGACAAGTGCGGTTGTTGGAGTCCATCCATATCTATGAAAATCCAATTTTGCACATACATTTCATCAAAGAATGTCAAGAATGTTAAATTAATGCATTCTCATTTGTTCGTTAGGAACAACTTGCATATGTCTTCTCGAAAGATGTAGGTCAAGTATTCCATGAAATGTTGAGCAAGTTAGATGTTTCGGCATTCCAATACCTAACGTGAGCGAGTTAGCTGTTTTATGGTAATTATTTATTTATAATGAATCTATATGTATTTGTGTTAGTAATTTGATGTCTCCTCCATTAAGCCGATTACTTTATCAAAGCTCAATATAATTATTAATACCAGACTGTGGATATATCCGAAATCAAGGCAACCCTATTTAGAATGAGCCCTGATAAGGTTCCTGGTCCAGATGAATTTACAGGTGGATTCTATCAAGAAAATTGGGAACTTATTCAAATTTATACAGATAATATTTGAGATCGGAATAGTCCTAGCTGGGGCTAATTGTGGCATGATATTTCTTTTTCCGAAGATTACAAATCCTGAACGCTTTGATCATTTCCGATCAATCAGCCTGATCAATATATATGTGAAAATAGCCACCAAGATCGTTGTGAATAGACTCGAGCTCGTCCAGCTTTGTTCATGGACGGTGCATCATTGAGAATATTCTTGTATCGCAAGAAGCAATTCAGACCATGAGACAGGCAAAGGGATCGACCTTGCTAAGGCCTTTGATAAGATAGAATGGGTCTCTATACATGATACTTTGGTGGATGCTGGGATTCCAATTTTTCTCACACAAGTAATCATGCCATCCTTGGACACCAACTTGACACAGATTATCTGGGAGAACCTTAGAGGTCCAATCTTTTACCCTAGATGCGGTGTGCAACAGGGTGACCCTATATCCCCTTGCTTGTTCATCCTTTGTATGGCCTGATTATCTCATGCCATCAATCTGGCGACCAGCACTGGGACGTGGAAGCCGTTAACCTATGGAAGGGAGAAATTCCCCTTCTCTCATTTATTGTTTGCAGATGACCTCATCTTTTCCTGGAGTGCAATTTGGATCAAGCTAGAGTGGCTCAGAATGTCCTCCAACTATTTTGTAACTCCTCGGGACAGACCATCAATACTCACAAATCAATTTTCTGGACCTCTCCTAACACTCCAATTAATACTATGAATGTTGTGGAACATGTTCTGGGTATTCAGAGGATGATATGGGGGTGTATTTGGGAGTGCCTATCATACATGGCAGGATCAACAAGCAAACCCATGCATCTCATATTCTTAAGATGCAAACTAGGACCCGCAAGTGGAATCCTACAAGCATATCCTTGGCGGGTAGGCTGATCTTGAGCAAAGCCATTCTAGGTTCTCTACCTATATATCAAATGCAAACAGCTCTGTTGCCTCAGAGCTTATGTGGAGAGATGGACAAAATCACACACTGCTTTGTCTGGGGTGGTAATGAGGAAAACAGGAAAACCCTGCTTATCAGTTGGGACGAATGCTGCCAACCCAAATCCAAGGGCGGCCTCGGTCTCACTAAGTATTAGGACACGAACAAGACCTTGATGTGCAAGGTGTCCTGGTCTCTCTTACCTGGCCCGAGGAGACTCTGAACTATGATTTTTGAATCCAAGTATGGGTTTCAAGGGAGCAATCTACTTCAGATCGAGCCGTGAGCTACGGGATCACATATCTGGCGCTCAATATCAAGCTTTTGGGCATAATACATTCAGAGAGTGTCTGGGTGGTGGGGAATGGATCCAGCATCCGTTTCTGGTTGGATGTTTGGGATCCATTTGCCACCCCTCTTATCCATTTTTCCTCACTGACTCCTACTACTGACATTCTCTCCCTTAGTATTGCAGATTTTTGTTTTCACAATGCAGGTTGGGACGAGAGCAAGCTGAGAACTTGGCTACCAGACATGATTGTGGATTCGTGTTGGGATTTCTTAACGAGTTAAACGGTAAAATTCAAAAAAATTTATCACCATTAATCATCAAATGATTGTCTCTATTGTTAATTATATAAACATATAATCATTTCACATATACTAATATATAAAAACTTTAAGTTTGAATTCTTACCTCAAACTAACCTTATACCTCAAGAGTTACCTTGAACACAAAACAATAACTACATGTAGATCTTGTTAGATATCACCTATCTTGTTCTCTTTCACAAATTTCTTGGAATTGCTTCTTTACACTTTTTCTTACAAGATAAATGAGTTCCTTATCACAAACCCACGTTCATGAGGTGACCTTATCCCAAAAGGAGTGGATAATTACTTATATTTATCACAAGACATGTGTTTTTTACACTTTACACATGTCATGCAATTAAACCTTCATTATTCTTTTTCTTTTCATGGACTTTGGTTATTAAAACAACCATAATGGGCCTATGAAACAAGTCAAGCCCATTCATTACTAATCAAGCTCATAGTTCATGAATCAATTCCAAATGAGAAAATTTCCAATTGATGTACGAAAGAGTTAGGATTATATAACTAAATGTTACAACATATAACATCTTAGTTTGTCATCTTATCTCATGTGTTTAATTTCTTCATCATATGAAATTATACACGTCTTATAAGAAGTATCTAAAATCCTTAATCTTATTTTTCATTCAGTCGGTGAGACCTTTATCGAGGATTTGTATTGGATTGGTAATGACGTTTTTACAGCCATAAACTATAAGCGGTGCTCTAACTGCATATTATAGTTACTCAACCAATACAAATGTGATGTAACCATTTTACAAAATACAATCACGTGGTAATATTTTGATGAATATTACTCGTGTTCACTCTGTCTCATGATGGTGTGAATAGCATGTAAAATAGGGATATGCCATCTTTGCATTGCATTCGTTTCTCGGTTTCTTTTGAGTAAATTGTAATCATATATAGTTGGTATCACCTCAACTATATTGTATGCATTTATAATTCTGCGCTACCAAGGAGCCCATTAACATCATTACTCATTACCAATGAGAGTCAATGATATTATTGACCTATATTTTTTTAGCATAATCTGTATATAAAGAACTACTACCTTTATCATTACTTATAATAAAGCAACTTTGAGTAGTAATTACGTTATACACTTATCATATGAAAAGATATAGTCTCATATCTTGAAATTCATAGACACAGTGAAAGCATTAATGACACGAATACAATCCATATAATGCTTTCACTTTTTAGGTCATGTCCAATGTATGAATCCACTCATAAACTCGTGCCTTAAATGATAATCCTTTATCAATGCTTGTAGAATTATAACAACGTACTTTAACCAATACGACAATCTTTCACGGTATACTAGTGTTCCATGCTGGTTACCACAATTGTGAATACTTTAAAGTTTCATGTTTGTTATCAAATAGAGTTCTACAATTCAAGACCAAGAGCATCTTCTTGAACACTTCTATAAATATCACACTCATGGAACAAAATATCATATGACAAATATATACATTCAATTCATAAACATATCATAAAAGTAATAAACAAAAGATCACTTTTAGAACACAAAACTAACAATTCGATCCTAGCAGTGGTCCCTTCTCCTAATACAGCTGAGGAGGATAGGCTTGTGTGGGGTAAATCTACATCAGGGAAGTTCACTACAAACTCGACACTTTTACATATTACCTCTAATCGTTTAAAACCGAAACATGAGCTTTGGGGTATGACCTGGGGTTTGAAACTCCAAGAGAACATAAAAGTCTGGAAGATGATATGGGGTGCGAAAATTTGGGCTGGAAAAGCACAGTAACACACTTGGCAGCATACCATAGGTCATGGAGTGACCCAACAATTAATGGTCATCCAAAAATGTGTTGCCATGTGATTTTCTTGTGATTTTCCTTCCCATATTTTCCTTCCCCATATCATTTTCCTAAAAATATTTCTGTGGAAAGTCGCAAGGAATTATCTCTGGACAAATGCTGAACGATTCTGCGGGAAAATAGCTCCTTCCCCAAATTGTCCTATCAGTGATGAGCCAGAAACAACTCTCCATGTTTTAATAGACTGTGGGAACAACAAACAAGTTTGGTTAGCCATATGCTGTGGTATACCTACAGACTTTTAGTTACGACAGTCTCGCCTGGAGTGGCTCCTGTATTATTTAACCTGCTCTAGTTTTTCGAATGGCTGGAAAATACTTTTTGCAGTAACCATATGGAGGTTGTGGACGGCAAGAAATCTCCTTGTTTTTCAACACCAGGAGACAACATGTACATCCCTTCAAGCTAGCATCACTACTCTGTTCCATGAAAATCAGAGGGTCTTCCAAGACCTATCATGCCAAGATCACCTACGGGCCAAAGGAATTGGTGGCTTACCTATGCACCCAGAGGTTCAAATTGCAGTACTGACTCGCCCGTTTGACTTCATGCTTTATGTTGTGTGATCCTCCTCCGAGGTAGCTTATGGGGGGGTGCTGCGGGATTCTAAATCCAAGTGGATAAATGGGTTTTTTCAGGCAAAATCGGTGTTTGCTCGGTTGTTATGGCAGAACTCAAGGCCATATACAAAGATGTGAGCATCATTGCACAAATGGGCATAGTGCATACTAAAATTATGTCTGATAGTCTTGCAACTATTAATCTGCTCACCGGGAAGGAGGACAACCTTCGACTTACCTCTCTTGAGAGTCATGGATTGGGTATCTGTCATCATGTAACGAACATAACACATTTTGAATAACTGAATAGCAGTAATTCATGGCAAAGTTATGAGCTTTGTAAGATGAACAAAAGGAGCTTCGATAGATTGGGAAGAATCTCTTTGTATACACCTTGACCTACATTGTACAACATTTTGCATATATATAGACAAGTATAAATGGGCTAACACACAGACTAGACTAAGTATTCACAAGTCTAGGCCCATTTCATCTAACTGGGCCGAACTTGACTCTGCATTTTCTATACGCGGCCCACAAGTTGGACCGAGAGGAGATAAGCCAAGGCCCAGCTTGGATAATAATCTGGAAAATGTAGGTAGAGGCAACAATTTTGTCATCAAATCTGCAGGTTGATCAGCAGTAGGGATGTAAACAGGCCGAAGGAAACCTGCTCTGTACTGATCTCGGACGAGATGACAGTCTATTTCAATGTGTTTCGTGCGTTTGTGAAACAAGGGGTTGCCAATAAGGTGTAATGCAGCAACATTGTCGCAATGTAAAGGAATGGGAAGTGGCACTTGGGCCAGGAGATCCTGCAAAATATAGCTGATTCATTTGAGTTCACATGCGGTAGCTGCGACACTGCGATACTTCGCCTCTGCCGAAGATCTAGACACAACCATCTGTTTCTTAGTGCACCAAGAGATACTAGCTTGGCCAAGCTGGATGAAGTAACCGGAGAGGGAATGACGTGTATCCTTACACAAGCCCCAACTTGCGTCAGCATAAGCAGTAAGCCGAAGATCATTGACACAGGGAAAGAATAATCCCAGTTCAAGGCAGCCAGTAAGGTATTTGACGACATGTAAAGCAGCATGGTGATGAGAGTGACACGGCCGCTGCATAAATTGACTAAGACCAATTTGTCCTTTCACATTTTATGAGCTTCTATTAATTGTGATTTGATTCATGTTGTTGGGCTTGATTTGTGATCATATTGTAAGCCCAGTATCTCATGGTACAACGTGGATGACAGCTAGTGTAGGCCTGTTTAGTTGGCCCAATCCTTAATGGGTAGGATTGTGGGTCCAACATTTTGTTATTGGGCTAAGTCCCTCCTC
>JAOYMZ010080239.1:0-11513 GCA_025802335.1 Pinguicula primuliflora
GCAGAGGACCATGTGGTGTGACGGAGGATGAGCTCTAGGCTCTTAATGACTCCCTCCTAAATGTGGGGGCGTGTGAGTCACCTTAGTGAATGTAAAGGTTGGTCACCTTCCTTGAAAGATGTAGTCAATTTTTCTAGAGCATTCACAAAACGAAGGGTATGCGCATGAGTCTGATATAAACGCACAAGTGACAGTATCACATAGTTAGTACACTTCAAGAGTTGTATACGTGATGAGGGGATAGTGACCCGAGCACAAATGACTTTAAGACCTAGTTCACTCATGAGTTCAAGCGTTCAAGACTTAGTTCACTCACTCATTGGGCCAGTGTTGTATTCTCGATTCATAACTTGTTAATTCAAATCGAAAGATATTGATATTTGAGTATATGGCTCTTTCTTTGCTCAAAGGGAATACCTTTCCAAGTCATTTGTGGGGGACTGTTGGAAAAATGCCTTGTAAAGCCATGTGATGAAGAAGGGAAAATGCGTTTGTCCCATACCGGTTTGGAAAAGGAAAAATGAAGGATTTATATACATTTCCCTTCAAGTGGGTTATGTAGTGTTTGTGAGGAGATGAGCTCTGCCCACACGTGCGCGCGCTGCCGCCGCCATCCGGCCCGGTCCGGTCACGCGTGTATGTGTGTGCGGACGGGCTGGGCCGATCCTCTCCTCCGAGGCCCATCATTTGTTTCGCCCCAAAAAATATTAATCTATTTTGATTATTATTTTTTGTGGGCAATTCCCTTCTTGGAAAGGAAAATAAATATATTGTGGATAACTATTGAAAATACGTTTGCGAACGTGATAGACGTGTATCGAGCAGGGGAGACCACGATGAGTTTGAGTTATAGTGGGATACGAACTCTTCAAATTCCATCTATAAATATGGTCTTATATTGAGTTCGAAAATACACCTGCGAATTAGCAATCCACATATATTTCTCTTCTTCTCGAGTTCTCTTTGAGCATGGGTTCCAAGGGTGTCCTTCTCCAACCTTTGATCGCGAAGTGCTAGCGTGAAAGAGGTGACTGTGGTAACCTTCGGGAGTGACCGACGTATTGACCATTAACACTACGGTGATGCCGAAATTGCTTTCAAGGCATTGTGCGTGTTCACGACATTGCTTAAAACAGGAAAATCGATAAGTTCTCGTGTTCGATAATTTGTCCTATTTTACCAACAAGTCCAACTTTAATAACTTGGTCAAAAAAGATAATTTTGTAAATTAATATTTTCATCATGGTTATAATTCATGTTGTAACCAGCGACATACTCTTGAGTTTTCAGCCATACATGAGTTTCTTTGGTGTAAATCTGAATTAATTATTTAAAAACCCCGAATTCTCATCTGTAGTTGTAGAAGCTCCAAACAACACAGGGAGAGGGAAATCAGGTCCACACTATTTTTGACTTTTTTCAAATATTTGTATAGGTTGACACCCAAATAATTGCGTAATTAGTTTTCATCATTTAATTAGGAGAATGACGTACAATTGAAATAATCTGAAGTCCCAAGATCCACGAAGCGTGAGAGTGATATTTTAAGGTTCAATTAATAAAATATTGAGGATAACATTTTTTTAAAGGACTCCAACGATGGGAATCAGGCCACGTAGTCACATGGACATGTGAAATGCACATGGAGACGATGATCAACTTCCTTGGTGCCCTAATTCTTTGTTGATCCCGAGACTGGAAATTTGAGGAAAATGATTTTTTTAGATAAATAAATATACAGAATACTCCCTAGTGGGCGCAGTACTAACTAATTTTAGGAGTAAGAACACAATCCAAAGGCTGTTCCCAAATAGACACGATCAAGTACTCTTATTGGAGCTTAAACTCGAAACAGATTAATCAAAAATTCATCTATTTGACACCAGAACAAACTATCTTAAATTATTTGAGAAAAATGATAAAGCACTTGAAAATAAGCACACGAATCTCATCCTTGCGGCGAGATGTCACCCAAATACAACTAATGTTGAAAATCCACCCTCCATGCGGCCACTTTGTGCCTGCTATATGTCACTCGTCGGATTCGCATGCTCGGTTTCTAGTGTGCCAATCGAATACAAATAGCTCAATTAGTGAACCGGATATTTTCCAATGTGGAAGTCTGGCGTTCTATATATTTACCTATAAAAAAGGTTTTCGGCATTCAATATGACCTCTTGAAATTCAATGTGAGTGTCCTAATTCTCTCCCTCGATCTTGTATGATATTATTATAAATTATTAAAACTTAATATATCCTAGTTTTTATTTTTGAATACGTAAACACCAAAAATTATCATATGTTATGTATTTATATGTTCACTCTTTGCATAATTTTTTAAGAGCGATGCTACACAGATTGAACCGCGACCGAAATTTAAACCGAAAAGGAGTGAAATGACGAAATTGTCCCACTACTCAGCACAGAAACACTGTCAGGGCTAGGGGTAAATTCGTCATTTTTCCCCTTTTCGGTTCCCACTTTCGGTTTTACGTTTGTACGTTGAAGGTTTCCCATTTTTTAATATTGGCAATTATCACTATTCTCGGTCATAATTAACTCCATCGATAGAAAGTCTATATATAGGAGACTACCATGCATATGCTCTAATTGGGTTCCGATGATTTCATTGTCGGTAATTACGTCACACCTTTTTCCTTTAAGATTAAGCGATTCTTTATTAGGGAATTTTTCTAGCGAACCACGCCGTAGCATGATACGTTTGGTCTCCTATGCATAAATTATTCATTGATGTAGGCAATCGTCACAGTAAACGGTGACAATAGTAAGTTAAAACAAACAAATTGAACAGAAAAACAAAACAAACTTCAAGAATTGAGGAATTTGAACTCGTGATATGTACAATTATTTTTTTGGATAAGTAATGTCATTGAGGAATTTGAACTCGTGATATGTGAGTGCAATTATCACTCCATAACTAATAGGCCAACTCTTCTTTAACTTCGCCATCTTTATTAAACGGATACTAGAATTGTCATGTTTTTATTTTTAAATTAATATATAAATAAATAAAAAATGAATGGTGAATTATCGCTATGCAATTTTACCTCACATGCGCCATCTCTTCCTTGACCCTAATGACTTGCTAACGCTAAACCGTCCAAGGTGAGTGAACACCTTAATCCTAAATAATCTAATTGCTTATCATTTTGTATTTGAGCAATGCTATTCATACACACTTTTTAGATACTGATTGTTGACACTATGATCTGTCAACAATCACAACTTTTGTTATGTCATTATTCAATTTTTTTTATTTGTGGTTGTAATTGTTGACACATCATGGTGTCAACAAATAGTGTCTAAAAAGTGTGTATGAATATGCTAAACCCTAAACCCTTTAGTAAGTCCTTCAATAAAAAAACATATGCACACAAACAAATAATATACAATATGAAAAATTGCAAACTAGTAAATCAAATTAGTAAGGCTTGAATTTCAAGTTCCATTGGTAAGTGTACAGCACCTTTTCAACACTAATTTATTATAATTTATAAGAAGGATCCTGTACACATCTGTACAACTCTGTACTCAATTCACACTTTCCAACACTAGTCGTCAAAATTGGTTGCATCATTGGAAAGAACATGTGTAAGAGGTCAAAAAACCCATGTTCCGGTGCGGTTCTGACGACTTCATTGCCGGAAATTTCGAAAATCTTTTCCCCTCGAATTAAGTAGTCCTTAATAAGATCTCGGAACCACACTAAAACATGAGGCTTTTGATTTCCTGCGTATAGTCTTTCGAATGGTGCAACCAATTTCAACGACGTGTAGTGGGAGGTGTGAGTTGAGTACGCAAGGACTGTGCACAGGAACCGCTCTGAATTTTTATATATAATAAAATAGATCTATTCTTTTTGTTCTCTTTCCCCACCCACAACTTAAAAATAGGTAAGCAATTAACCCCCCACCAAAAAATTAAAACCTTAAACATCCTAGCTAATACCAAACCCTATATACATCATTCCAAATGAAGCTAACACATCTATACTATACCTCTCTGTATATGTAATGTTAAGTTAGTATACATATTATATATATATATACCCACTCTTCTCAACACATCAACCACACCAAGCTCTACAAATCCACATAAGATCTTGTTTCATTCTTTCTCCAACAACTTACTCATCTTGCAACATGTTCAACGGTATCATCTCCAATGAATACTCCATTCTCTTCCCACCCACGAGGCCATCACTGATGGAAGACAAGACGGGAGCAAAGTGGAAATACAAGAGCATAGAAATACCTCCAAACTGCCCAAGATGTGCCTCCACAAACACAAAGTTCTGCTACTACAACAACTACAGCTTGGCACAGCCGCGGTACTTCTGCAAAGGCTGCCGGAGGTATTGGACAAAGGGCGGATCCTTGAGGAACGTCCCGGTCGGGGGAGGGTGCAGGAAGGGACGCCGTGCTAGGGCCAACAGGCGCGCCGGTGCTGCCTCGACGGCTATACAGTCTACCGGTGAGTTGGAGCATAGATCGGATATAGATCTGGCAGCCATGTTTGCTAAGTACGTGAGTAAAAATGTGGGGAACGAGAATTACAGCAGTGGTTCGTTTGATCATCATGTGTCCATGGATCTGCTGGGGGGAGTGCCATGTTCACATGATCAGCAGTTGAAACAAGTGGTTCCTGAATTCTCTATTGATGATATTAATGGTCATGAATTTTTGTACCACGATCCAAAGGCTGTTGACATGCAGCAGAGGTTGTTAGCAGCAGAGATTTCATGGTCAGAAGAAGGAACCAAGTCTCCTGATTTTGGATCACATGAATCAACAACTCTGAAGGTGCAGGATTACGGAATGGTCGGACCTTATGATCAGCTAGTTGTCTCGGAGAATCATGTGACAGAAAATTGGGGGCCCTTTGATCAATCTGCCTATGAATTTTTCTTCAGTCATTAAATTGTAGCTTTTTTTGGCCTTGTCTACTTTAGAGGGTGGGGTCGCGGGTTGGTGGGTAGTTTATAGGAATACTAGCGTCAAAGATGGTACCTATTTAGCAGCCAAACTTGTATCAAGTCAAACTAATGTAACTCCAATCTTTGCATACTCAAGCTTCATTCATAACAGCCTCTGCCTCCCCCCTATGGCAGTAAATCGTTCATGAAATTGGACCCAGCAACCCATAATATGGGCTCTGGTCTATGAAGAAATTGGGTCGTCCCGTAATTTGTAGGTATCAGCTTCGTGTGTACAGGTGTGCGTGTTTGGTTTAATTTACAAAAATATTAGCTGCAAAAACTTTTTTTTGTACAAAATTTGTACAAACTAATAACAGTCATTGGATTGTTGTGTTGATAATGGATAAATATGATATAAAAGAGATTAAGCATAATCCAATTGTTGATATTAGTTTGTACAAAATTTGTACAAAAAAGTTTGTACACCTAGCATTTCTATTAATTTTATTAAGAATGTGAGTTAAAATTCATTAAAATCATGAGATCATGATGATTGAATTTAACTCATTTTACTACTTATATTAGAGAATTCTTCTTTCACTTACCGGTGTGGGACATTTTTGGGTCACTCTCGCTCAAGTTCAAATAAGTAAATCGTGTCGGACTTGCATTCCTACACCATATAATGCTGTAAGATTCTAGGCATAAGTAACCAAAGCATTCCGACCTTAAACTTGTGTAAGGCCCTATTTAGTAGACAAGATATAGTGAGATTTTGAAAAATTATCCCACTATATCCTGTGTTTACTAGTCAGGATATTCTGGGAAAGATTTTTTCGTGTCAAATGGGTTGACCAGGGAAAAATATGGATTTAAATGGATAGAGGTGATGAAAACGTACACCGGAATGGTGACGAAATTTGGTCTGATGATGAAATGCTGGAAGAAGGAGAACTGAGGCACAAAGGCCAAAATGGCTTACAGTCAAGCTGCTACCCGCCGGAAGAACAAACAACACAGAAAACTGCAGAACTGAGCCTTGGCGAGAACGAGAACCATCAGAAACTAGTAGTGCCAGCACATGAAAATGAGATTATCTACGTAGGGAATGAGAGGCACCAAGGAAAATTCTGGGAACCGCAACAACTCATTTGGTGGCCAACCATACCAGAAAAATACTTGAAGAGAATAAAAGGATCATAGAAGGAATTCCCACTGAAAAAAGCACAACGGATATGGAAAAAGAGGTGACCACAACAGACCAAAGAGATGAGCCAGTCAAAATATCAGTGGAGACAGAGGAAAATAATGGATCCAGAGAGGAGATGATATCTGAGACAATCCACAAAATACTAAAAATTGGAGAGGGAAACGGCCAACAGGAGAAAGAAAGAGTACACCAAACTCAGCTTGAACAAGTGAGCGTAATCGAGGAAACACAAGAAATAGCGGACGAAGTTTCGGCTGAATGGATGGAGAAAAACCAAAGGGAGCTGCAATAGCTCATAGAAGACTGCACGAATTTCGATCAGACGAACAAGGGTGAGAGAATATGAGGACCCCAATACGGAGATAGTGATATCACCACACGAGCCAGAAGCCTGCATCCCTGCTGATGCACCACAAAAATCTGATCTGAACACAAAGGAAAAACATCCAACACAACAGCAGAGGAACCTGACGATCCAAAAAGAAACAAATAACAAGTTGAGAGTTGAATAGACAGAGGAAATGGTGAGAGCTGTGAAGGAAAATGTAAACAGGACTAGAGACAATTCTCATGGAGAAAGTGCAGAATCCATTACAGACAGTAGCATTGCAGCCTGCAACTCTAGAAACATAAGGAATGAAGCTGAGTTGACCCTTAAACTGGGTAAACAGATTGGAATTGAACACCAAGAAGAAGAGGAAAATGTCTTGGAAAGGTGAATAGATATGGAGTACAGAGATCATGAAGCTAAACTGGCTCAGAAAAGCAGCAAGAAGAAAAAAAGAAGTAAAAGAAAAAAGAGAATGTATCTACTCCGTATAACGTGCGAGGACTGGGAAGAAGAGGGAGAAGACGGAGTATAAAACGACTATTATATAAGTACAAGGTAGATTTTGCCAGCTTTCAGGAAACAAAAATGGACCATGTAAACAGAAGAATAGTTGAGGAAATATGGTATGAAGACAACTTTGATTGGGCATACCTTGGGTCTTCGGGTGCCTCAAGTGGATAATTATGTGTATGGAACCCGAGTAAATTCAAGGGACAGGAAATATGGGGGCAAGAAGGAATACTGAGAGTAAGAGGTATATGTGGAGAGTTAACTACAATCATAGTGAATGTGTATGGACCTGCTACCTTGGCTGAGAAACAAGACCAATGGAACCACTTGAGGGAGCATTACAGAGGCAATGAAAAGGATAAGTGGTGCATAATGGGCGACTTTAACGCAATATTCAAACAGTCTGAAAGAAAAGGTAGAAGGGCGAATAGAAACAATGCTAAAATACAGTGCTTCCACCAGCTCCTAGATGATTTATATCTCTCTGACATGCCTATGACTCGTCGCAAATACACCTGGTATGTTTCAACGCTAAAATATATGAGCAGAATTGACAGGTTTCTACTGAATGATGTATGGCTGGACTTGGAGAGTGACTGGATCCAAACAGGACTCGAAAAAGATGAGTCAGATCACGTACCAGTTAGTCTACAACATAACCATATCAACTGGGGCCTAAAACCAGCAAGGGTCCTTGATAGCTGGCTGGAACTTGAAGCATACAATGTGATGGTAAAGGAATACTGGACAAATAAGGAGGTGGAGGGATACCAAAGTTATAGAATGAAGGAGAAAATCAAAGGCCTTAGACAACATATCAATGAATGGAATAAAACACAGAACAACACGATTCAGGCTAAGATATCTGTCATGAGGAACAGGTTGAATGTGCTTTACTTACAAGCAGAAGCAACAGAAGATACACATGGATTACACTTGCAGCTTACCAATGAAAAGGGCGAATTAGCTATGTTAGAAAGACAAAAGAAGCAACTCTGGGCTCAAAAATCCAGATTGAAGAGGCTCCGGGAAGGAGATGAAAACACAGAATTTTTTCACAAAAGAGTACTAAGAAACAGGAAGACACCGCATATTCAGGGGATATGGGAGAATGGTGAATGGATTAGTGAAGTACAGAAGGTTAAAGATGTTTTTAGAAACCACTTTAAAAGAAGATTCACTGAATGTTTTACAAGCAGACCAACAATTATGGGAATGACCTTCAGCACACTCACGGTAGAAGAGCAAAACAATCTAGTGTGAAGTTTCACTGAAGCTGAAATCCTACAAGCTGTGACAAGTTGCGGGAGCAACAAAAGCCCAGGGCCCGATGGTTTGAACTTCAGGTTTATAAAACATTTCCCGAAGATTCTGAAAGAGGATATTTTGGAGTTATTTGCTGAGTTCCATACTAGGGGGAGAATTGTACGCGGGGGTAATGCAGCCCACATCATTCTAATTGCCAAAATAGATTCACCGCTGAGAGTAGAAGACTATAGACCAATAACCTTGATAGGAGCACCATACAAGATGATAGCCAAGGTCCTTGCAACAAGGTTAAGCCAAATCCTGGACAGAATCATATCTCAGAACCAGTCTGCTTTCATCGGAGCTAGACAAATCATGGACGGGGTGCTCATTGCCAATGAAGCCATAACTGATATGCAGAAGAGAGGACACCCTACAGTTATCTTCAAAATCGACTTTGAGAAAAAGTTTGATATGCTGAACTGGAATGATCTAGACAGTGTTGCAAGGAAAATGGGTATCCCAGACAAATCCTGCAAATGGATGAGAACGTGCCTAGAATCATCAATTTCATCAGTTCTCATAAATGGAAGCCCTATGGATGAGTTTAAACCGACGAGAGGTATCACACAGGGCGACCCCCTATCGCCTTTTCTGTTCATAATAGCTGCAGAGGGACTTTCTCAAATGATCAAGTCTGCAGCAGAGCAAAAACTATTTGAACCGATGTTGGTTGGGGATCAAAAAATTGCGGTTACACACCTGCAATTTGCAGATGATACTGTCATGTTTGGTCAGGTCACATGGAAGACAGTGAAATGCTTTAAAGGATTATTGAGGAACTTTGAATTGGCCTCAGGTCTGAAGATCAATTTCAACAAGAGCTGCATCACTGGGATAAATGTAGCAGAGGATGACATAACAGCCATGTCTGACTTCTTGAACTGCAATACAGCAAAGTTATTGTGGATGTCTTTGGGTCTGCATGTAGGAGCTCAACCAAAGCACAGAAAGACATGGGAACCTGTCATTGAAAAGTACAACAGAAAATTTAAAGCTTGGGAGAACAAAACTATCTCGGTTGGAGCCAGAGTTGTGGCCGTGAATTCAATCCTTACAACCCTACCTGTTTACTATTTCAGTTTACTAAGGGCACCCAGGAACATCATCACCCAGTTAGAAAAACTAATTAGGAACTACTTCTGGAAAACCACACCAGAACATAGGAAGATACACTGGATCGCCTGGAATAAGATTGCACACACGAAATCTGATGGGGGGTTGGGAATCAAGCTGCTTGAACCATTTAACCAGGCTTTACTGGGTAAATGGGGGAGCAGAATACTAACTGTTAAAAATGAATTGTGGATGCAGGTACTCAGATCAAAATATGAACAAAATGGGAGAATACAAGTTGGAGGAGTATCAGAAATGAAAGAAGCCACAGATCTGCCAAGATCACAAAGAGGGCGACCGAGAGGTGCTCCATCAGAATCAAAATTGTGGAAGGACCTGCAAAAGACACTGAATGAGGATTGGTTCCAACAAAACTAGACCAGGAAGGTAGGACGCGAAAACTGCATCATGGTTTGGGAAGAACAATGGCTTGGAGAAGCTGACCTCAAATAGAGATACCAAAGGCTATACCGCAAGGCAAGAATCAAAAGCCAACCAATACATAAATTTGGTAACTGCATTGATGGAAATTGGGAATGGAAGATCGATTGGAAGTGTCAATTAGATGAATGGGAACAAGCAGATTTTGATGCGCTAAACACAGAGCTGAGCCAGGTTACAATGAATGAAGTACAGGACGATACCTGGAAGTGGAAACCAGATCCAGCAGGCAAATATACTGTG
This sequence comes from Pinguicula primuliflora, assembly GCA_025802335.1. Classification (NCBI taxonomy): domain Eukaryota; kingdom Viridiplantae; phylum Streptophyta; class Magnoliopsida; order Lamiales; family Lentibulariaceae; genus Pinguicula; species Pinguicula primuliflora. The sequence goes on from JAOYMZ010080239.1 coordinate 10,099, forward strand.
AGAAACTCCTATGCAGAGATCCTCAACTCACTACCCAAACCCTTCGAAGAGCACATGTGCAAAAAACTGCAACTAGTATGGAGCAAATACACCCCAAAGAAAGTAGCAGTCTTCCTGTGGAGACAAGTGCAGAATAAGCTGCCAAACAAGGAAAATCTGCAGAGGAAGCATATCATTGCAGAAGACGGAGATATCCCTTGCACAATGTGTGAGGCAGAAAAGGAGACAAATGCTCACCTATTCCAAGAATGTAGGATCACACTCAGCTTATGGACGATGATTTATAGTTGGCCCGACATCTATACACAACTCACAAAAGCTCCAACAACAGAGGAATTTTCTCTGGGAAAACCACCAGGAACATGCCAACACGCATGGTTAGCTTCTAACTGGTTGATCTGGAACCAACAAAATAGGAAACAATTTGCACAAGAAAGCATTTTGGTGGACAGAATTTTTGAAGAGTTGCAACTCATTCCTGGAGTTGGATTAAAGCAAGAGCTAAAAGGAACAATTTTCGGCACTCAATAGCAGAAAGGATGGCTTTTCCGACTCAATGCTTGAATGATATGTAATAGTTGCATCGAATAGGAGGAACTACCTTCACCGTACATTTGTAACTAAATTACGTTTTTAAATAAAAAATTTGCTTTCCGAATTTTTTTTTCCTTCTATATACAAGGGATTTGATGGGATAATTGGGTTTTTGGGTTAAATTACTAATTTGTCCTTCACTTATTAAATTATCCAAAAATTAATAAAAATAATTCCAAATTCGAAAATAATTTTTTTAAAAAAATAAAAATATTTTTTTTCAAAAAAATAATTTTTAAAAATAATTTGAAAATATTTTTTCGAAAATAAAATATTTTGAACAAAATATATTTTGAAAATAAAAATAATTCGAAAACATTTTTTCCCAAAAAATATAAAATTCTAAAATTCATAAAGTAAAAATTGTAATTATACTTAAATTTTGAAATCATTCCATAAACTTATCATGTCTACTAAACATCAGATTCTAAAATCTCACTATATCCTTAACCACTCACATCCTATATAATCCTGTTAAATACAGAATAACTTATCTCATCCCACTAAATCCTATCCACCCATATCCTATTTGTCCCTACTAAACACACCCAGAGTGTGTTCAGTAAACAGATTAGAGGTCACCAAACAGGGCGGGTCAAACAGGTCCGACCCGGCCTGCCCGCGAAAAACGCAGATATGGGTCGACCCGCCCTGTTTAAAAAACGTGTCAGGCTAGTCCGGCCTGTTTAGCAAACGGGTCAGGCTGGCTGTTTTTAAAAACAGACCAGGCTGGGTTGAGTTTCTCAGCCCGGCAGGTTAACAGGCTGACCTGTTTAGCCTGTTTTAATTTTTTTTATTTTAAATATAATATTTTTTCTTAT
>JAOYMZ010080250.1:0-11512 GCA_025802335.1 Pinguicula primuliflora
AACAACAGCAAGGTCTCTAGGGCTAAACAAGAAACTAGTTCAACTTCTGGCCAAGAAAAACAGCATTGTAAATGTAACCTACAAAATCATCACATCCTTATTCTTCTTTTCAATGACTTCAACCTATGTTTTTTTGGCCGTGGCTACTGGCTTGTGAATACAAGACACTTCTCAAGATTGCAATCGCAGAACCAAGTCTATTCGACGTATTTATATTTGATTTTTATTAATTCAAGTATTCAAGCTGATTCAGATGGCATTATCAACTCACTTAAATCACTTAAAGCGCATTGAGACGGAGACATCACAGTTTGGACATATATTTGAGATTATGGCATCTCTCTTTTGTTTTTTGAGACATTTCGGACATGAATTAAACTTAAAACACTTGCTAAAATTTAAAAAAAAATAATGTAAATACTGGTCGGTAATCGATGGTTACCGACCGACCGTTACCGACTACCGCCGGTAGCGGTAGCGGTAATCGTTTAGCCGTTACCGACAAATGTCGGTCGGTAACGGTAAACTGTCGGTCGATAAACCGACCGACCGACACCCCTATTCCCTCCTATATATGAACTCTGTGCCAGAGTTCTTTCCATTGAGTTTACATCAAGAACTGGGGATGGGTAAGCTACCAAACAGTTCTCTAACCAAGCAGTTTTTCCAGGTTGTGGCACATATTTTACTAATTCTATCCGAATTTCCGTACCTATCTCTCTGTTGTAGTGGACTTTGGTTTGGGAGTTCCTGCGCTCTCTCCTTGCTTATATTCGGAGGCACTCATAGAGGGAGGGGTTTTTTTTTGTTCTTTATTTCACCTGGCTTTCTCGCGATGCTCACGTATAGCTTGCAAGTTCCAACTCTTGTGCCATTATGTTTTTCAATCAGTTCTTGAATATTGGCCTCTTTGTTGAATTGAATGAAGCCGTATCTTTTTCCTTGACACACCATTGTAGGTGGGGTGTGCATCTCGAAGCTTGCTGTATGGTTCAAAGGAGACCCATAACATGCGAGACTAACACCGACGAACTTCAACTTTGGCTTTTGAGAATAATTCCAATACTTGGTTTTTATGTTCATACAGGAAGTGATCAAAGGCTTGAATTAAGTTTTTACAATTTAAATTTATATTTTTAGTGATTTAGAGTTGTTCAATCGCGAAGATGCAATAGCCAAAATCTATGATAGTTTCGATATAGTCTTCACCAAAACATTACAAAACCGATCAAAAAAATAAAATGAAACTACAACGATAAAAAAAAATAGGAAATTATGCTCAATGAGCCTATAATTTTTATAAATTCTGATTATTGCCATCGTTCGTTGTTATAATTGACTCACCATATGAAAAATCTTGAATACCAAATATCTCAATCTCCTGCCGGATTTCGGTGTTGGAATGTCCGATATCGATTAGAGAAATAATTATCAACCAACTTAAATATGAATGTGATATTACAATCTATTACCTTAGGCTCAATGTTTTAATGAGAGTAACTCACATCTTCCTATTTAAATTGGCGCACACACGCGCACCTGCGCACATGTGGCCCGAGCCCAGATAGGAGGGTTTATTTTCTAACATGGTATCGGAGCGGACAGTCTGAGAACCGAGTTTGTTTTAGGAGGGGAATCTAGGGTATTGTACCCAAGATGGGTGGGGGCCATGGAGGTTTGGGTTATTGTGTGGGCATTGTTATCCAAGTCCAACAGACTTTACCTAGTTGTACTTGAGGGAGAGTGTCGGAATATCCCATACCGATTAGAGAAATAATTATCAACCAACTTCAATAGGAATGTGATACGACAATCTATTACCCTGGTCTCAAGATTTTAATGAGAGTAGCTCATATCTTTCTATTTAAGTTGGCTCAGACCGCACCTGTGCAAACGACACCTCAGCCAGATAAGGGGATCTATTTCTAACATTCAGCAGCTCAGCGCCAATAATTTCTACATGAATTGAAACATGGAGAACTACAAACCGCTTGCTTGTTCTTTAATATCCGGTCTCGTGGTCCAAACTAGGCAGACTATTGAGACTTTAAAAAAAAAAAAATTAGGATGGTCTCGTAATTTTAATGAAACCGACCCTATGTAACACTTCTTCCCTACGACATGAATAATTAGGAGCACCACTTATAAATACAATGTTTGGTATGAAATTCTAATGGTTGCACTACTGCAAAAAAAAAATAATCGTAATCTTCACTCACAGGATAACCTCTGTATCAGTCGATCATATTTACTATGTGCACAACGACAAGTAATGACATGCCTATTCAAGTTCGTGGGGTCACGTGTCCCCCTCAAAAATATGATTTTTTTTTGTTGAATACTATTTTATAAAATATAAATAAATAAATTAATTTAATAATTTCTTTAATAGATGCAAATAATATAATCAATATTGTTATTCTTTCAATAATAATAGACATATCGAAAATTTAATGTACTAAATTCCGATACAAATTTTTATAATCATTTTATTTTGTTGAAATTGTATTATAATCAATTTTGAAATTTCTGTGAGGAAATGCCTATAAAACCTATCATAAATTTTTAATTTGGTGGGTGAAAGTGACTAAAAAAATTTGAGTTAAGTATCTGGAACTTAACCGAAATTGGGGACATTGAAATATTATGTGAACGATAATTCTAGAACTGATCTTATATTATAAATTGAATTCTACATCCATAAATGAACTTATTTTAAGTTCGGACTGTGTAGGATGTACCCATCTTTAAGTCCGGAACCTATGATTTTAGGTAACCTAAAGGTGTAGAACATCGATTTTTTTCTTAGGTTTTTAACATATTCACTTAAGTGCACATAGCTTATCCTTCAGTTCTTTCATTGTACAGGGAAGAACTTTAGGTCATATTTCCAAGGTTCCAAGTCTTAGGTTTATTGGGGAGTCCCAAACTCATCTCACGTACACATGCTTCAATGAATGGAATGAATCTTTTTTCGGGTAAAAAACAAAAACAAAAGTATACATGGTAATGGATCAAATTTGTGGCCACTGTAGACACATTTTTTTGTATAGAATAAAAGATTGGGTACAAAATTCGGGACCATATATAACGGGATGTAGATAGTTTGTCCCTAATGACGGTTCCCTCCATTATGTTCAAATGCTTCCTAAGCAATCGCTTATACATATACTTAGACCACATAGGTGTTGAGTGACCCATGACTGAACAGTAACCGCCCAAGAAACAATTGTTTGTCATCAATAATATTTCTAAAATGAAAAAAAAAGTTGAAAATAATCAAATTTAGAACCATTGTCCTCTGTAATTTCATTTTCCACACGTCTCCTTGTCGAAATGTGGCAATCAGCACCCACTGCTAACTGTAGTATATCGCAGAGGATAGGCTATGGTCTCCTGGTACCTTGTCTCAATACAAATGTGACACATCCAAAAGTTATGGCATGTCAATGTGTCCGTATTACATTTGAACCCACGTGACATATGGATGGGAGGGGAGGTATCGGGGATTGGTTCCAATCTCAATGGAATGTTCTCGTTGGAAATGGTAAATATTGTGGGAATGTTCCACCCATATTTCACACATAAATATCAACCAACTTAAATAGTAATGTTGTACTATATTCTAATATTTTGAGTTCAAAGTTTTAATGAGAGTAACTCTCATTCATATTTAAGTTGGCTCACAGACGCGCACATGAGGTCCGAGTTTGGATTAGGGTCGGGTTCATTTTTTAACATGGTATCGGAGTCAGGTTTGAGCCTGTCTCTCCGGCAAAGCCATGAGTCATGTTGGGTGGGGAGAAATCTGGTGAAATCACCATCCCTCACAGCGAAATCAACAACTTTCTATCATAGCAGTTTGCTCAGTTCTTACAAAACCATAATTTACAACAATTTCTGCAAGAGGCCAACAAATCTAATAAAGAAGATGAGGCTCCTATCATCATCAACATGAAATTGGATAGCGACAACTACGTCCTGTGGTCTAGGATGATAGAATTAGCCACTATTTATAAGGGTATCCTAGAGTATATAACTTGTGATGCCAAGGAGCTCACAAGAGATGATCCTCAGTATGTTGCATGGAGGTAATGGGACACTCAAGTGTTCTAATGGATTACGTGGTCTATCGACAGGAGTTTTATACACTGGTTCATCTACTATTCCAGATGCAATTCACTGTGGACTGTGATTGATAGGCGACACCCAAATTCGATGAAATGTGTCGACAACATCGACAAACATAACCAAACCTAGTCTGAGCATTGTTTCTACAAACTCCTTGTCGGACTAAATCCTGAGTACGAAGCAAACACATGGAATATTCTGAAAGAAAACTCGTTGCCCTCAGTCGATGCCGCTTATGTGGCAGTTCGACAGGAAACAACACGCAATCAGGCCTGGAGATCCTCTGCGGTGACCTTTATCGCATCAAGCCCTCCATCATTGGGCAATATCGGGGTGGTTTTGGCGACTTACGAGCCAGGAACCGAGAAAAATCAAGAGATGAAATTGGTCGGGAGTGCATCGCAGCCATGGGAGTGAGGGTCAGAACCGGTCGTACAACACGATGGGTCATCATCCCATGTCCATTTTGCGAATATTCCCAGATTCCATACCATTGAAAGAAGGACTATTTTAAATTGAATGGATACCCATGGTCTAACCCTGGCGGCAGACATGGCGGCCGAGCAGTCTACAGACGACGGGCGGTCATGCAGCCATCACTGACAGCATCCATCATCCACTATAGACGGATTTGCTCGACGAAGTTGCGACGGCAAATTTAGGGGCACAGACAGCTTCGGGGAGACAAGATCCGAATCAATGAGATCGAAACCCAATTGCACGACCTAATGTCAGCGACCCGTGGCCCAGGTACTTATAAAGGGGGGACTTCGGATGTGTGAAGACCGAAGTAACCTTCTTACATCAGTCATGCAAAATATTTCTCTGAAGGATGTATAGGTAATTTCTCTGATTTTGCTGATTCTGGGCTGTTTTTGGAAGAGGAGGTAGAAATCGGGCCTAAAACTGCTGGGCCAAAATCTTTAAATAATAGCAATTTTTTCTCTACAGCGAAAACGAGGCCTGAAACTACCATGCTGAATTGATTAGATGATTACAATATTTTTTCTGCAACCCATAATGTGAAGGAGCCCAATGAAGGAAAGAAAACTGAATGGATTTTCGATTGTGTGGCAACTGATATGATTACTTATGATTTATTTAGCATTATTGAAGTGCAAAAAACTCACAAAAGAGTGGTACAAACTGCGAGTGATGCCTTTGCTCCTGTAAATAGTGCTGGCATTATTGAAATTTCACCATTTATGAAATTATTCAAATACCTCTATGTGTCATCCTTATCATACAAGTTACTTTCGATAAATCATATATCAAAGGAGTTGAATTTTGTTGTACTGATGCATTCAACTTCTTGTATCTTACATGATATCTGTTCAAAGAAAATCATTGAGTGCGACATTGAACGGGATGACATGTACTATGTTGATGACGTTACTACAGAGGGAAAGACACTCTTAACTTGACTCGTGAGTCACCGGATTCTCAAAACTGGTTGGGGTTCGTTGTTTGGATCATCCATCTCACCTATATCTTCGTCATTTATTTCCTAAATTTTCTAGCATTCCATTTCATTGTAAAACATGTGTTTTGACCAAGAGTCATAAACAACTGTTTTTATCAAATCATACTCGTGTCCCAACAATATTTTTCTGATTTCATTTTGATGTTTGGGAACCTACACCTGTTGTATGGAGTTTAGGATTTTTGTATTTCGTACTATTCATTGATGATTGTTCTCGTACGACTTGATTATATTTTCTGAAAAATAAGTGAGGTTTTTGACAAGTTTACTCAATTTTACCACATGCCAAAATCCAAATTCTTCGATCTGATAATGGGGTGAATTTGTGAATCACCAAACGAAAACCTTTTGTTCTAAAATTGGGATGCTACGAAGACTTCATATCTCCATTCACCCCAATTGAATGGTGTAACTGAACGAAAAAACTGATTTCTCCTTCAGATAATGCGTGCTTTACTGATTGAGTCTCATGTCCCATCAAGTTGTTGGCCTGAAGGTATTGCTACATCTGTATTCTTAGCTAATCGATTGCCTACAGAAATATTGCATTGTCGTACTCCGATCCAAACTCTATTTGAATCTACGCATATTCGTCCATCTATGTCCTTAATCCAACATGTTTTAGAGTGTTTGGTATATGTTCATATTCCGAAGGTTAATCATTTTATATTTGATGCATATGGTGAAAAGTGTGTTTTTGTGGGTTATGAGGCTTACAAAAGGATTATCGATGTTATAATCCTAAAACTTGTTGCATGATTACCACTATGGATTGTAGTTTTGATGAAACTGAGATTACTATTCGCCCTCTTCTCAATCAATGAGTCACGGGGAGATCCCGGAGTCAGACTCACTTGATTGTCTAGCATCATCTGTGTCAGTCCCACAACCGATTCATATGCCTCACGCGTCTTTCCCGAAATAGGGTAAGTAGCTATTTCAGTTATATTTACTTTTTTTTCGAACTAGGGGTCTCCACAAAAACAATCTCCCCATCCTGTTGAGGAGTGTGAGTATGATTGCGTACATCCTATCCCTCCTAGACCCTGCTTAAGGCGGGTTTTACTAGGTATGTTTGGTTTGATTTGGTTTGGTTTGTTGAATTCTCTAATGTATTTGAGGTACAAGGAAAGGACTTCTATTTCAGATCACCTAAATGATTTTTAGGGGATCCTAGATCAGTTGTCAGGGATGAGCATCAAGTTTGATGACGAAGTGTTGGGACTATGGCTACTAAATACTCTACTGGATTCTTGGGAGACCTTTCAAGTCTCAATTACTAATTCTGCTTCTGATGGTATTGTCTTTTTGCAGAATGTTTAGGGAAGTGTCCTTAATGAGGAGATGAGACTGAAGGCATAGGGTTCTTCATCTCAATCTGATGTTCTTGCTATTGAGAACCCGGGAAAAAGTCAGAGAAAGGATCAGAAAGATGGGAAAGAGCAAAGTAGGAGTAAGTCCAAGTCCATGTAATGTAGTATGCAATTATTGTCAGAAGACAGGGCACATACAGCGGAATTATTTTAAGTGGAAAAGAGAGAGCAAAGACAAGGAGAGTAACCATAACGAAAAGCATGATGATGATGATCGGGTTATCACGGCGACTTGGGATGTTCTTGTCGTTCTCCGTGACCATGACACACTCAATCTTGTTTCAGATGACAGCATGTGGATTATTGATAGTGGTGCGACACTGCATGTTATACCAAAGAAGGAGTTCTTCACATCTTACATGTCCGGTAATTTTGGAGTGTTGGAGACGGGTAATGATGGTGTGTCCAAGGTGATTGGTATTTGCGACATTTGTTTACAGACCAACTTAGGAGTGCAATTGACACTTACAGGAGTCAAACATGCTCTGAATGTCTATTTCAATTTGTTCTCTGTGCATATGTTTGATGATGGTGGTTATAATAGTCAATTTGTTTCGGGAAAATGTAAACTCACTAGATGTAATTTGGTTGTGGCCTAAGGGGAGAAAATCAACAGACTGTACTGGACGAAAGTGTTGGTTGCTAGAGATAGAGTGAATGCCATCGATATGAAGAGTTCGTTGTGGCACCGAAGGCATGGGCATATCAGTGAAAAGGAATTAAATTGCTTAGCCAAGAAGGATATGCTTCCAGGATTGAAGAGTGTAGAGCTGGAGAGGTGCTCTCACTGCATGGCTGGGAAGTAAACGAGAGTCCCCTTTAAAAAGCACCCTCCCTCAAGAAAGTCAGAGTTGCTTGAATTGGTGCATTTTAATATTTTGGCCCATTGAAGGTAAAGACACTTGGTGGTGCACTTTACTTTGTTACCTTTATTGATGATTGCTCCAGGAAGTTATAGGTCTATGTTTTGAAGTCAAAGGGCCAGGTTTTGGAGAAAATCAAGGAATTTCATGCCTTGGTAGAAAGACAGTCGAGAAAGAAGCTGAAATGCATTCGTTCTGACAATGGTGGTGAGTATTGTAGACCATTTGATATTTATTGCAAGCAGCATGGTATTAGACATGAGAAGACTCCTCCCAAAACCCCTTAGCTTAATAGTTTAGCTGAGATGATGAACAAGACACTGATGAAGAGAGTTAGGTGTATGCTTTTTGAAGCAAAGTTACTTAAGTCGTTTTGGGCTGAGGCACTATACACGGCGGGGCATGTTATCAATCTTAGTCCAGTGGTTGTTTTGAATTCTAAAGTGCCAAACAAGATTTGGTTTGTCAAGAACGTCAAGCATGACGATTTGCGAGTCTTCGGTTGTAGGCATAAGTGTATGTTCCAAAGGATGAGAGATCCAAGTTGGATGCGAAGACTAGGCATTACATCTTTATCGGCTATGGTCTGGATGAGTTTGAATACAAGTTGTATGATCCAATTATGAAGAAGTCGGTAAGAAGCTTTGACGTGAAGTTCATGGAAGACCAAACTATTGGAGACATTGATAAAACTTAGAAGGCTACACCCGAGAAAGACTATTGTTTGCCTGATGTTGATCCAGTTCGGATACCTGCGCAGAATCCTAATGATGTTGGTGATCAATAAATTGGAGATGATGTAGATGTTTCTTCAAATGATGTTCAAACGGAATATGAGATATCACAAGATGAGAATCTTGGTGATGATCTTGAACCACCTCAACCTCAACTCAGAAAATCTATCTATCAGGTATTCTTCAGATGAGTATGTTATGTTGACAGATGAAGGTGAACCTGACCATGAGGCCATGGAAAGTAATGAAAATAAGAAGTGACTGGATGCAATGAAAGATGAAATGAAGTCTTTGTATAACAATCATACTTTCGATTTGGTGAGATTGTCGAAAGGCAAGAAGATGTTGACGAACAAGTAGATATACAAGGTGAAGCAAGAGAGAAATTCTACAACTCCAAGGTATAAAGCCAGATTAGTGGTGAAAGGCTTCGTCCAGAAGAAGGCTGTGTTGATTACAACAAGATTTTTTCTCCGATTATGAAGATGTCATCCATTATAACCGTGTTGAGTTTGGTAGCTACTCTTTGTTTTTGAAGTGATAAGCCTATACTTATGGGCTATACTGACTCTGATATGGCTGGAGATGTTAATCCCAGAAAGTCCACTTCGAGGTACTGGATTAAGTTTGCAGGGGGAGCTGTGGCATGACAATCGAGATTGCAAAAGTGTGTCGCATTGTCTACTGTTGAAGATGAGTATATTGCTATCACAGAAGCTTGTAAGGAGTTGCTTTAGATGAAGAAATTCTTGGAGGAGCTTGACTTTTAGCAGGACAAGTACTTGTTGTTATGTGATAGTCAAGGTGCAATTCATCTAGGCAAGAATCCAACATTTTATTCTAAATCCAAACATATTGATGTAAGGTATCATTGGATACGTGATGTTTTAGATGCTAGACCGTTGGAATTGGCTAAAGTTCATACAAATAATAATGGTGTTGATATGATGACTAAAGCGTTACCAAGAGGGAAGTTTAAAACTTATTGCGTGATCGCCGGTTTGGCGATTACCTCCACATAAGTTGTGAGGGAGAGGTTTGTTGGGGGGGTTTTTTGGGCTCCCAACATATGTGGAGAAAGTCCCAAATATGTCAAGCCCACTTGATTCACCTTAGTAAGGGGAGAAGTGTGGCTATCGTCTTTTTGGGCTCTATGGCTTGCTCGGAATGCAGTACATTTTGAGAATGAGGAGAGAACACCAAGTAGAATACTACAAGGCATACAGACGACATTATGAAAATATTTTAAGGCAGCACTGAGGGAAAAGTTTGCTTATGGAATTGGAGTATGGATAGCTTCTCCCATCCCTTGTTTGCAAGGCTGTAGATAAGTCAGTTTGCATTTGTTTACTTACCTTGATATGCTGACATACTGATGCAATGAAATGATTTTATGTGGTATTTGCCTTATGCTGTTGATATGCTGATATGCTGATATGCTAATATACTTTATGGCTATAATACTCTGGCGCTGATATACTTGATGCTGATATACTTGATGTTTGTCGGCTGTAATATTGATGCTGATGCTTGAGTATGCTGCTGGTAGGCTGGTTGTGATGTTCTGATGCTCTGATGTTCTGATTTATCTGATTATCTGATATATGGTCTGAATCCGATGAGCTGATATGGATGAACTGATATGATCTGAGTTCGGCTATGCTCTGGAATATGCGCTGATATGTTTTGACAACCACCTACTACTCACTTTGTGCTGGATGATTGAGGCTGCTGTAAGATGCCAATGTGCCCATGTATTAATATCCTGGTTGGGATACCACAGTGCGGCTTGGGGAGCTCATTTGAATGGAGTTTGAATGTACATGTAGCAGTTTGGAATTTTAGATAAAAATGTATGTGTTTTATACACGGACGCTTTTTTCGGCCGGTTTGGTTAATAAAATTTTTGCTTATAAAAAAAAATAATCCTAAACATTAATAAAAATGGGAAAGTGTACGTGTACCGAGTCACTATTGTACCAGGCTCAATACACATACCTTTAGTAATATTAAATAGGTTTATAATATTAATAATAAATATTTGTACGTGTACCGGGCCACTGTTGTACCGGGCCCAGTACACGTACCTTTAGTAATATTAAATAGGTTTATAATATTAATACTAAATATAAATTAATATTAATTTATATGTATTATTAATATTATAATAAATATATTATAATTAATTTATATTTATTATTATAATTAATTCATATTTATTTATTATAATTCATATATATATATTTATTATAGTTAATTTATATTTATTATTAATATTATAAAACTATTTAATATTACTAAAGGTACGTGTACCGAGCCCGGTACAACAGTGGCCCGGTACACGTGCACTTTTCCTTTTTTTTATTAGTGTTTAGGATTATTATAGTTTAAAATTTAGGGTTTAGAAGATTTTAAATTTTAATTTTTTTAACGATGTAACTATCGTAATATTAATCATATTTTTATATTAGGTTTAGTATTATTTTAATTTTTTTAAAAGGTTGTTACAATTTATAATTAGATAAAAAAAATGCATGTACACTGGTACCCAATTGGTTCAAATCGAATGCACTAAATTTTTTTTTGTTTATATAGGAGGCTCAAGAGCCGAAAAATAAAGGGACACCAGAACTCCATTCAAGAAGGATCAAAATCAAAGTTTCCCCACTCCACGGGGTTGCTGGTGCTGGGTGAGGAGATGGCTGCTTGTGCTTCTACAACCAGCCCAGAGCTAGAGGATGACAATTGGCTATCCAGTAGAACAGAGAGGTCCTTATCCAGGCCGTGCTTAGCAAGGGCATCAGTCTCTGAGTTCTGCTCCCGGGAAATATGATTAACTAGGAAGACCCCGCATGAGTCCATAGATTGATGAATCCGTCTGATGAGCTCCGAATTATTCAGATCCCTTCTTCTGCCCATGATTAGATC
>JAOYMZ010080261.1:0-11509 GCA_025802335.1 Pinguicula primuliflora
TTCATGAGTTAGAATAAATTGAATGGAACAAAAAAAACTAGTTAACAGTTAACACACAAAATAAATTGAATGAAACCCAAAAAAACCCAGGGCGGCGCCAAGGCGGCCGAGGTGGTGGCGCGGCATGGGGCGCCCCGCCACCGCTTTCCGCCTTTTAGAACACTGCTCGCAGCAGATGGGGGGAGAAACAGGAGTGATCAAAACCAGATTAAGTCGATCACATCAAATAAGAGCAGCCATCTCGTTTTGGATTGGCCGAAAACAAATTGAGTGACTGAAATTGCATACCTTGGCCGGGGGATTCAGCTAACATGGAGTTAGCATCCACCCCCGTAGCGTAAGAGACCGCATGAGGGATTCCATGAGGAGAATCCTGGGCGCAGCTGAAGTAATCTGTTTTTGTAGACTCCGGAATTTGTTAAGAATCCAGCTGCGCATCCGCTACAAGGTCTCTTTGTGTGAAAAAATTATGATCACCTTCTTCAGGGTCCTTTTTCGCAAGCTTACGAAGCAAGACATCCTGTCTCCCAACAGCCTTGAACATTGAATATCCTGGATTGTCTTTCTGCAAAGTCTTCACTTGATGAAAAAAGGGAAGAGCCCTCCAAGGACAGCCCTGTCCGGAGTCTCGCATCAGGAACTCCAAAGCTGAGTCAAGAAGTATCCGCATGTTACTTAGACCTTTTTCAGAGCATAATCTCAACCCTTTGGTCAAAGCTTCCAACGGGCAGAGGATGAGTGCATTGTATAGAAGGAATATGCATACAATGCAACCCCGTTATGATCCCTAATCAGTCCACACGCAGCGTGATCAAAGTGTGCTGTTCCCACACTGACCTGTCCATTAGATATCAGAGGCAAAGGAGGCAATGTATTCTTTATCATATCCTTTACCACATTCTTGACACCAAGCGAGTCCAAGATTTGTTGTTCAGCAGGAAGACTGGGAGAGAGTCTGGGTTTCAGCCGAAGGATTTCCCGGATGAGCTCACAGGATCTGCTTGCTATGTATTCCACGATAAGGAATTCGGACTGGAAGATAGCTAGACACCGTGCCACCCAGATTTGCCAACATACACACAGAGAGAGTGTTCTTCGGATATAGCAGACAGTTGAACTTCCTTGCACCTTAGTCCAGACATCTAGCCGATTTGAGAGGGATGTTATGGAATCTGGAACATCGCATTGTTTCTCTACAATGTGCCACACTCCTTGCGCCATTTCACCATACGAAAACAGGTGGTCAACTGATTCCTCTTTCGGATTAATAGGACAGCACACGTTTAGAAGAGAGAGGGATGCCAACCTGTTTTAGACAAGTATCAACCGGAACGACATGGAAGAGCTCTCGCCAGACTAGAATGCTGATCTTTGGAGGAGTATAGGAGTCCCAAAGTTGTTTGAATAGCAGATTAGGCATCATCCGAGAATGGATCAGCTGCCACGCGGATGCGAAACTGAAAGACCCATCCAGAGTAGGAAATTGATCATGTGTTGCATTTTAATAAAAATTTAATCTTGACCGTTGATTTATAAATGGACAGCCCAGATTATCTGTCTCGCAAACAAACCAATTGTCCTGCAAGTAGGAGGTGAGCAGGAGAAAATTTCTCCTTAATTGAGTACACAAGTTAAAATGACGTCGCTTTGCTTTGTGTGAAGTTAAAACAACGTCATTTTAAATTTGTATACTTAAGTTAAAACGACGTTGTTTTAACTTGTGTACTCAATTGAGTACAACAAGTGTGAGTGCATCTAGCATTTTTGTATAAAAAAAGCCCATACCGATCATCCATGTAAAATATGGGTCACGCTAATCCAACACATATATAAAATGAGCTGACATATATTTTAATTATGTAATTAAATTTAATTAATTTTCATACCCACCGCATTCATTTTTAATTATTTAATTAATTTTTATCACGTAAACTATAAAATACTATTTTATATCATAATAATTCTTTTAAAAATATTATTTAATGGAATACTTTAAAGAAAATAACTTTCTTCTCCTTCATATTTATTATTAAATGGATTAATGTATTTGTAATCTTATTAAAGACTTTTTGAAAAGTTGTATTATTCATAGTCAAAAATTTTATTATATGGTTTTGATTTTGAAATTAAATTAACTCTAATCAAAAAATATTTTGAAGGACTCTATTATTGAATATTTTAAAATGATTTATCAATATATATTTTACAAAGATATTTTTTTGAATAATTTTCTTAGTATTATATGTTGAATTGTTAATATCCGTCTTTTAATTTTTTCATCATTTAAATTTCTTCATATATATTGAAAATAAAATAAAAAATTGGACTATATAGTATATACATAATAATTATTTGGTATTATTTTATAAAAGAAGTTTTATTTATAAAATATATTTTATTTGAAAATATAACATATTTTATTTGAAAATATAACATATTTTATAAAAATATATGTTGAATTAAAAATAGTGGCTCAATTTAGGTTTGATAGGCTGACCCTTATAGGTTTTCAAAATAGGCCAACTTCATCCCCCACATATTAGTAAAATAGGTAGGCTGGAGTGCAAAGTACAACCTATTAATGTGGAAAAATAAACTAAGGCAGCTTGGTTTGGTGGCAATTAAGGTGAACTTTGGCTAAGAGATCTCGAGTTCAAGCCCCAGCAAAAGTGCCTTGGTCAGGCCTAATCCATAGGAGCATTTGGGCTGGGTGCAAGCCCCCTAGATTAGTCGAGAGTGTAAAAATTCTCGAATACTGGGGAGTAGAGGGTGTATTTCTCCCATTTACCTATAAAAAAAATGTGGAAAAAATAGGTTGGGTTACCCTGACCCTAGGTTGTACTTTGCAATATAGTCTACTTATTTTACTAATGTGTGTCGGACTGGGTTGACCTGTTTTTAAAACAGATAAGGTCAACCCAATACACAAAAAATATAGTTTTTTACAATCTTATCACGAAAAAACCATCAAACTCAAATTGAATGGCTTTATTATTTTTAATATATATTTTTATAAAATATGTTATATTTGTAAATAAAATATATTTTATAAATAAAGCTTCTTTCATGAAACAATACCAAATAAGGATTACGTATATTTATATAGTTCAAATTATTATTTTATTTTGAATATATATAAAAAAGATGAAAAAATCTAAATGATGAAAAAATTAAAAGACGGAAAATGTGTTAGTTACAATTCAATATATAAGACTTAAGGTTTATTTTACGCGAGGTGCTTATAATTCTAATTGTGCTTATAAGCACCTTTTAAAATAAAATGAAACCATCAATTTCTTCGCATATAACGCAACCAAAACCTCGAAGAGAGCTGCAGCCATCGATCGGGTTCTAGATATAGCGGATGTCCAAGACTTGGAGGTGGCCTTCCATATTCAGGTGGATGGAGCATCTTGTAAAGCTAGTATGAAGGCAGCATGTGGTGGCCTCATCAGAAATGCAGCAGGGGAGTGGATAGTCGGTTTCTCAGGCCGAATCGGCATCTGTCCAAGCTACAACGCCGAGCTTCTAGCTATCTTCCACGGTCTTATGCTGGTTCACCAACTACGGCTGCACAACACAGTCATGGAGTCTGACTGCAGAAATGCGATAGCAGTAATAGTTGGAGGCGAACAGGATCTCACAAACGCATCTATTATCATCAAAATCCGGCAGCTTCTGGACACCACAGCAGTTAGGTTGGTCCACACTCGCCGAGCCAATCTACAGCGCGCAGATGAGCTGGCCAAGCTAGGCCTTGCTAACCACTTTTTAGGGATTCTATACTATCTGGATAGCGATCTTCGCACAGGTATCAGCTGGCCGCAACTTGAGGAGATAAGCCAGGCTTCGCCTCCCTTGCTGGTTCCACCATCAGCGGATGTGGGTGGTATCAGAACTGGGATAACCCCCGACCCTTCGCACCAGGGGAGGGACGAAGGGGAGAACCAACGGCTACTCGACGCATTGGGGGCGGAGGGTACACGTTTGGAGGGAGTTATTCCAATGAAAGAGAACTATCCACCAGTGATCCCACCAAGATACCCGGATCTGTCGTTTGGGTTTAAGCCACCGTAACTCTATTTATCTGTATTCATGTACATTCAGTTTGCCCATATGGGGAAACATCCTTTTATATAATAAAAAAATATATCAAGAAATGTTACATCATCCCATTTTCTTGCCCACGTATGTATGGTATGGGCAAAATGCAATGGAACAAAGAATCCAGAATTCAATTTTGTCATGGATGGATTTAGTTGATTGACGCCAACACATAACTAAATGGATCTAGTAATGCCAAAGCCAACCAAAACGGTTTGTTATAGTGGCAATTAGGTAAGCTTAGTGACAAATATGTCTCGAAATAAAGGCTGAACAAAATGTTTGGCTATACCTAATATAGGGAATCCTTTGGACTGGGTGCACCCATCTCAGATTAGTGGAGAGTACACTATTGGAAACTGGGGAGGAATCAGAGTAGTTATCGCATTTACCTGTATAAAAAATATCAAAGTATTTCAAGAGGTCCTTATGCCAATATGAGAGTCTTTACCCAATCATTCCCAAACATATAATTGTAAATAGTGTCAGCGACAAATTAACACGTCATTTCATCAACTTTTACCCTTGTTCATGTGCATACAACAAAATTCTCAAAGTTTCACTCATCTAAAATTATTTCAAATGGTCACACTTAACTTTGAAGTTATTATGAATGAACTCCAAGAAAAGTAGATACATATTATTTATATGAGTAATATTAACAACTATTTTCTCTATTGTAAACATAAGGACGACTATCTTCTCCACTCTTCAATGGCCATTACATGTTGAATATTTGAGTTCAACTTCAAATTGCACCATTAATTGCTGTTGAATCTCATGGTTACTTTCCTTGAATTGATAGGAGTGTGGTTGAAGACCTTATAGCTTCTCAATTTTCAGATGTTCTTGATCGTCCATTGTCATACGTTGAGGATTGTGTCGATAAAGTTGTAATTAGTCCTCGCTCAAATGAGTTTAGAATGGATAAAATGCACAGAAGAGACGTTAATGTTCATCGCAGAAAGTACAAGAGAATGACATGTTGGACAATGCTGCTATGAAACATGAAACTTTGTCTTAAGATTGTTGGCGCCTATACCGGAAAGAGACAAACAGTTTTGCGAAGAATAACAGTTTAGATTGCAGGAAACTAAAGGGTTACTCGAGGCTTGTGAACCACCGTTTTCTTAAGACAAATTCGTCCTCTCCAACATAACCAAGTGGTTGTTCCATAAAAATTTCCTCATCTAAATCACCTTATAAGAAGGCAATTTTCACATCAAACCGATCACACTCCAGATCATAGCAAGCAGCAAGAGAAAGCAAAATCCGAATGATTTTAAACTTAACAACAGGAGCAAATATTTCATTAAAATCAATTCTTTCACGTTGACTAAAACCCTTGGCAACAAATCTTGCTTTATACCTAACGGGTTCAAAATCTGTATTACCTTCCTTGATTTTATAAATTCATTTGCATCCTATAATTTTCCTATCAACAGGTTTAGGAACTAAGACCCATGTACCATTCTGACTTAACGAATTTATCTCATCATTCATAGCATCTATCCATTTCTTAGCATCAGAACAGTTAATAGCATCAAAGAAGACATCAGGTTCATAATGCATAACTTGTTGTGCTATCAGAAAAGCATAATCCACAATCTCAGCAAAATTAGCATATTTCAGATTTGGTTTAACAATTCTTCTTTTCCTATCCCTAATTAATTCATAGTCACGTACACATGCATCAACAGATTGTTCAGAAATATGTTTCATTGTTTTATTATCATTCTCAACACCCGATGGTTCAGCAGGTATTTCAGAAGTACCAACAACGTGAGATGGGACAGATTCTATATCAGAATCTAGAGTTTCAACCTCCACCTTAACAGGTGAAGTAGGTTGCAACTTCACCTCACTCTCGGCCTTAGATGGTATCTACTTTTCAAGAGATAGCCTTCTTGGCACATATTCAGACAATATAGGTTCGGAAATAGGCAGATCAGAAACTAAGCATGGAAAATCAGCTTCATTAAAAACCACATCTCTACTAATGATCACTTTCATACCAGGTATTGACCTATTCCACGGTCTATAACCTTTAACACCTTCTTGATATCCCAAAAAAATACATTTTATAGACCTAGGGTCTAACTTGCCTAATCTGTTATGAACATAAGCAGCACAACCAAAAACCTTCAAGTTTGTCAAGCGTAAGACAGTTTCATGCCAAATGAATTCAGAACAGTTATAATTCACTGGACTAGAGGGACTTCTATTTACCAAAAACACCGCAGTATAAAGAGCCTCCCCCCAGAATTTCTTAGACATACTAGAAGTAACAAGCATGCATCTCACTTTATTTAACAAAGTTCTGTTCATACGTTCCGCTATCCCATTCTGTCGTGTAATACCATGCAGAACGCAAAAATTGTCAAAATCCCTATTACAGAATTCAATCCCATTATCAGTTCTTAAATACTTCACTTTAAAACCTTTCTGAGTTTTAACTTGCTGTTTCCATTCTTTAAATTTACTAAAAGCTTGATCTTTAGACCTTAAAAGAACCACCCAGACTCTACGACTAAAATCATCAACAATAGACATGAAATATCTAGCCGCCTCATGCATTGACTCACTTACAGGATCCCACAAATCAAAATGCACATAATCCAAGCATTGTTTAGAGACATGAATTCTCTCAGGAAACTTAAGCCTGTGTTGTTTTCCTAATATGCATGATTCACAGAAAGATAAGCTACTAAATTTTTGTTTCCCTAAACCCCTATCATGCAGAATTTTTAGACCTTTTTTACTCATATGACCCAACCTAAGATGTCACAGTTTAATGGAATCAGGCTCATGCACAATGAAATCACTTTCAAAAAATGTTCGTCCATTTAAAAAATATAATCTGTTTCTCCTAGTGACAGTCAGAACTAAAGCATCATTTTTATACACAGAAAGCACGCCATCTTTTGAAGAATACCAGCAGCCTGACTCTTTTAACATACCCAAAGAGATCAAAAAAAATTTAAGGTCCGTTGTATATCTAATATTAGTTAGTTTTACTTTATTTCCATTATCCAATTTCAAAGAAATAGACTCAGTACCTTTAATTTCACAAAAGTTATCATTTCCCATAATTGCCATGCCATTCTTACATCTATCCAAGTTATCAAACCAATTCAAATTAGGAGACATATGATATGTGCAAGCAGAATCTAAGACCCACTTATTTGAATTTTCAACATCCGAAACAACCAACACATATTCATGACTAAATTCAGAAACTTTCAGATTAGATTCGGGTTCTTCTTCATCTTCTAAAATAGTGTTTAAAACATCAAAAATTTCCTTACTACTGGCTTCAGCTTGATTGTTTAGACTGACATTAAACTTTTCATACTCAGACAAGAAATCAGCAGGTCATCTTCATTAAAAATAGGTTCACTCAGGACTGGTTCAGACTCCACTTGACTTTCAGCATTAACGTGATTTTTAGCATAGAATACAGAGTCATAAACAAGTTGACTACATGAAGAACTTGGTTGATTACTAACTTCACAAACCGTTGTTCCCTTATTATCAATTTGTTGCTGCCTAGATGGACAGTGATTTGCATTCACACACATATGTTGAGCATGCTGCAGACATGTGCCATTTTCTTGATCATTATTTACATTATGACCAGATGAATGCATGCATTTATTTCAATGTGGATCAGACATGCTATGATCAGTTACAAACAAAGCATTATGATTATGTTGGTCAATTCTAACTTTCTTATTTGTATTTGTATCTCTAACATCTCTGTTATAAAAGAAACAGTTACTCTGAACATGTCCTGACATATGGCAGTAGTTACACTTAGGTTTAAAACCATTTCTATCATAGCCACTATTCTGGAATCTAGAAGTATTTGAAAATTTTCTATTTTGATGAAAGTTGTGACCTTGATTACTCCTAGGATCATTCCTATTCACAAAAGTGTTTTGATTTCTAGCAGAAAACTTATTTTGGCCTTGATTAACATTTCTGATCACAGTTTTAGGAATTTCAAACTCTGTTTAATCATCAGTTTTGGCAAACAATACGTTTGAGGCACGTTTCGCATTTTTTAATCCTATTTCCACAGCCTTTAACCCACTTATTAATACTTCCAATTTAAGGGCAGAACCCAAATATTGTAATGCATTCTTCAGAACCAAAAAATCTTCACTCACAGAATTTAATAAAATCATAGCTAGTGAGTTTTCATCTATATCATGCTCAGTTCCTTTAAGTAATTGTGTCCGCTTGAAAAATTCATCAAGGTTTTCATCAATTGATTTTTCAAACTCCATCTTATATGAAAATATAGAACACTTGACACAAAACAGATTCACAGGATCTTTAGAACCATACAAGGTATGTAGTTTATTCCAAACATATAAAGGATCTTCAGAGCCATCTAACTTGCGAATAACAGTATCTGTCAAATTTAAAATTAGTAGGTTTAAAGTCTCTTCTTTTATTTCATCTACCATAGATGTAACAGCTTCTGGCCAATCCTTAACAGGTTTTAATGCATAATGCACTTTATAGTGAGACAAAACAGCTTTCATGTGGCTAACCCAATTAGTGAAGTCACCCTTTCCATCAAACAAGCTTATTTATATTCTACTTGACATACTTAAATTTTCCTTAAACAGACAGCAGTCAAATTACAGTTCAAAAACTATCAGCAATGAGTAGATAAATCACAGAACATGAAGTAAATCACGTTCTCAACAGAGCAAACAAGAGCAATGGAAGATTATATCATATTTCAACCTTATAACTCTTTTCAGAGTTCAACAATTTAAAAACTGGAATAAAATCAGTCTAATCAGGACTCTATTCGCATGCAAGGGATGTACCCACAGAGATCCTCAAGGGTTCTCTTCACATGGTTCCTCTCTAAATTCCTAAAAGCACTTAAAAGAAACCCTGAAAGCAATAACAGTTAACGTGCTTACAGGCACAAAGCGGTAATAGCTATAGGCTAAACGCCTCTCACGTCGTGGTGCTAAAACATGCACAAAGCAGTAAATAAATCACCTCTGGCTCACAGGCCCAACTCAGGCTCATAGGCCCACGTAAAAGTGCAGAAAAGGGGATAACAGAACGACTTACAGGAGGCCGTGTATATAGGCCTCAGTCCAAACTTGAATATATATTTTTTTATCCTGTTGTCTGGTTTTTTCTTCCCTGTTTTTCCTTATTTCGAACTTTCTTTCGTCATTTGTTTTTTTCCTTCCTGTCTCCTCCCACGTATGCAGGCAGTACCACAGATAGCAGATAATATGACAGATAGTTTCAAAGAAACTCACAGACCAGATAATATCAAGCAATGACTTAGAATTTGTCTAAAACGTGAAAATCAAGAGATGCTTGACAATATCTAAAGATGCAGTAGATCACAAATGTTTTAAAACCACTTAAAGCAAGCAATTCTACTGCTCAGAGTATGTGCAGCGGAAGTATTTTGTAACAGAGTCTTTTGCGAACCGTTTCAAAACATTTTTAACAGAACGTGTCAGTTCTGAAAACAAGTTGTTTTTCAAAACCAAACAGATAGTCAAGACTTTTCAGTGACAGAATATAGACAAATCCAGTGGCTATCTACGCATGCAGCTCAATATCAGTAGATGGAAGACAAAAAAAGTATCACAGTATTGTATGAACAGTCAGATAACAGATCTGATGAATCTCGCATGCAAGTGACAGATCCAGAAGCTAGTATTGCACGCAAGTCTAGAAGGACAGCGAATCCACAGAAAGTTCTACAGTGTATGTAGATTTCCAGAACAGATAATAGATCTCGCAGAAAATCACAGAATAGTTCTTAAATTCAGACAGAGACTGAATTTCAGAGATAATATGAAATTTAACCGATTAAAACTCAGATCCACCAATTAATCGTCTAGATCTGAATGATTAACACACATGCAAGAACGATTTCGACCGATTTCACTGGTTTGAGCCACAACCTCGCTTCGATACCAACTAAAAATCTGACTCGGCCTATAAGTACGGGTCACAGGCCGCCCGACCCATAATTGGGTCACCGGGCCTTGGAATAAATTGAGCCCATAAATGCGGGTCTCGTGCGTGGGTGCACGTGGGGTAATATTAGGAATGTGGGTATCATCATTAAAACCATGATATCAAGGTGATAGATTCTCCCCACAATTCCTATTTAAACAAGTCCAAGAAGTATTTCCCAATCGGTGTGGGACAAACACTTCAACACTCTCCCTCAAGTCTGACCAGACAAGCTTTGTCGGACTTGAACACGCACACCGTATAAGCATAGCGAAAACATTCGAGCCTCAACCTGAACTCCGAAACCAACTATGAGGCCGGTAATCTTGGCTCAAACCTGAAACCGAAGGTAGATTAGTTAGCAAAAACTAACGATATGTATCAAATATTGAACTAATCAAAACAAAAATTCAAAAACTCCTGTAATTGATGGATCTTAGTAGCCAAGGCCAGAACTATCGTGGATCTGCACAACAGATGCAAGAACTATCGAGAAAACCAAGCCATCAATCTCAGAGTGTCGGAGAAAACTAAGCCAAACCAACTCAAAATCTCGAAATCTTCGGTTCAAAACAACCGGAACAGAGTAAGGAGTCCAAATCTGGGCTCAGATTCAGCAAGAAGTTGAAGAACAGATGCAATTTATGTGTAGAATGTGA
Organism: Pinguicula primuliflora; assembly: GCA_025802335.1. Taxonomy (NCBI): domain Eukaryota; kingdom Viridiplantae; phylum Streptophyta; class Magnoliopsida; order Lamiales; family Lentibulariaceae; genus Pinguicula; species Pinguicula primuliflora. The sequence goes on from JAOYMZ010080261.1 coordinate 10,779, forward strand.
GAACCGAATGAGGGTTTCGAAGGAAGGATGAAATTTGCGCAGTCGGGAGATAAAGAGTTGTATAGCAAAAATTATGTATCAAAACCCTAGTGCCATCATATATATATCACGGGCTGGAAAAAGTCGGAGATAAGTAAAGAGTTGGGCCGAAGGAATAGGGCAGTTAACCCAAATCGAAATATATCATTTAGCAGCCGGGCCAGGAATAATAATCAAGCCCAAAACGCAGGTAAATCCAGCAACAAGGGGCCCGAATAACAGGAATGAGGCCCATTTAATATCTGAGCCCAGAAATTAACTCACAAACTCGTATCCCTGAGTAATAAACTGTTAAGGAATAAAAAATGGTTAGGCTAAATAAATGTAAATAAGGAGGATAAATCATAAAAAGAATCCTACCTTATTAGTGTTCCTGATTTCTAGGGATTGAGGGATTGTGGATAGGTGAAAGAAACCGTGTATTGTAACTATAAAGATGGGAACTCCTCCATCTTTGTAATCACGCAGAAAAAACCAGAAAAAGAGAAGTGGAAGATTTCTTCTTCCCGTGGAGTAGGCACATCGCCGAACCACGTAAATCACTTGTGTTCTTTACAATTTCCGCTATTATTCTGGTCGAACCACGTTGAATCTTTTTTTGTCAAAACGAACAAGGCAACAACACAAGATTTAACGTAGTTCGGCCAGAAAGCCTATATCCACAGGAGAAGATGAGAATCAATCCACTATTA
>JAOYMZ010080272.1:0-11509 GCA_025802335.1 Pinguicula primuliflora
TTTGCAACAATCTTGGTGAGTTGGTGACATATTTTGTGAACTTCATTTGATCTATTATGAAGTTCATTTGATCTATATGAAGTTCATTTGATCTATTAAGAAATGGAAGATCTGATACTCAACATATCATGTCAAAAGTTCATCATATATATACCGATGTTATTACACAGCAAAAATATGTAATGACATGGAACAAAAGAGTGTCAAAAGTATATGATTCAGTAGTCAGAGTCACTATCTGAGGGGACGGGGATGAAACATGTCACTAACCACCTTCATCACTCCTATGCATTGCATCTCCATCTGAGGATGGGGTCGACCCATACCCGGAGGCTCCTCCAAGCAATGTAGATTGAGGTGGAGGTGATTGACGTGAAGGTATTGGAGGGGATGGAGGTGGCGGCCTTAGCAGAATGAGGTCCATCTGCCTCCAGTACCCTTTAAGTTCTTTTTCCCACGCCAACTGAGCTACGACGACCACCAAGGGATCAGGTTGCGGTACATCGTCTTCTTCCCCTCCTCCCCCTCCCCCTCACAATTTTGGTGTGAGCCAGAATCGTGATTATGTGTTTTTTGAAGTTTTGCAGCGAAGGGCGCTTATGAAAAATATGTATGATTGCGCTTGTATTGATTGACGTCAACAAGGGGCGCATATGAAGATGAAAAAACACATATAGGAGTAGGGGTTGGAACCCAAATGGCGAAAAGACACTTCAGAGGGTAAGAGTGTCATTTCATTTTTGAAAAGACTCTTTTTCTATCAATGCAGCCCCGTAACACTTATACGTGTAAAGAACGTACGATATTTATTTGTTTAATAGTTTAGGGTCCGACTACGGTATTCAGGTTTACCACGTATAATCGTGCTCGTACCGTCACACGTGGATATAACCACAGATGCTATTCTCATTACATGATAGTTGGAGAACGAATGACTCTTTCCGGATAACCACGAAGGGTTGCGGTCTTGTCGTTGCGGTCTTGTTAATTGCTTTGTTTGTTTAATAGTTTAGGTCTCGACTACGTTATCCAGGTTTACCACGTATGTTGTGCTTAATACAATATATAGTTTGATCACGAATATCTTTTCCGGGATAATCGCGATATGTCAGAGTCTTGTCAATTGCAGTGTTTCTTAAGTTGTTTAGGGTTCGACTACGTTATCCGAGTTTACCACGTAAAGTTGTGCTCGTACCGTCAGACGTAAATAGAATCATTAATATTGTGCTTATTACAAGATTGTCGGTTCATGAAAGCTTCTTCCAGAATAAAAACGATGGGTCGGAGTCGTGTCCATTGCTTTGTTTGTTCCGACTATGCTATAACGGGATATTTAAGTATGCCAAAAATATATAACAAAAGTCTAATTATTCTTAACTGCTACACACACAAAAAATTGCTACTCTAAGTGGAGCGCGAATGGTGTTTCTGGGTAGTTGCACCTGTATCGACTGCTGTGCTTATTCCTCCTTGTCGAATCGTATGAAAATGCAAAGCATGAAAAGACGTGATGCATTAATGCCGACGAAGAATATATTGTAAAATTGAAAAAAGCTCGGATGTTGATTCTGGGTTCACCACGTATACTATAATTGATGACACCTCCTCCTCTTGAATCATTCTTCATCCTGTTTCTTGCTTGCAAAAATAAAAATATCGAATCGACAACGACACGGTCTCCCTCACTTCAGCGCACACTGCCATTGCAGCCTTCCCTACTCCCGTGCATGCCGATGTTGCAGCCGACCTTACTGCTACACAAGCTGATGTTGTAGTCGCCCTTACTCCCACGCATGTAAAAGCCGATGTTCCCACTCCATCTCCAGTCGTCATTACCTTGGATGAAGGCGACGACGATGAAGACGAAAAGGATGATGAGGAGGAGGATGAAGACCATGGGGAAGATGATGAAGATGAAGATGACGACAAAGATGACAATTATGATGGCGATGATGACGAAGATGACGATTATGATGAATATGACGACGACAAAGTTGACGAAGAGGATGCTGAGGAGGAGGAGGATAACGAAAATAAGAACTCTGATGAAGGCAATGAAGATGTTCATGAGCTACCCACCGAATACTCTGACTCGTTCAACAATTCATGGAGAGTGTAGTCCTCACACATGTGGATTTCAAGGACGAGTCTGACACCATCACCATCGCCTATGCCGGATTCATGGATGAGTCCGACCAGTGATGGTAGTCAATATTGGTAACAAATTTCTTGGTCGTAAGTAGTCGTTCTACTGATTTAAATGAAAAATACACTGTGCTACTTCATGTAACGATGAGTTTTCTTAACCTTCCTATCTTCTTTCACCTCGATGGGAACAACATGGAGATGCATGCATAGACATGCTTATGAGGCATAGACACTTGTGGAGTCTGGCTAGAGTAACATAGTTGTCAAACCCAATAAAAAGTTGGGTGAAAGAATGCAGACTGGTCGGCTATTTCCCGACTGATGATCAAGCTTAAAATTCATCAAATTAACTACAGAATACACGTTCGTACCACACGGAATTTAGACTTGGTACAAGAGTATACATCGAGCCCAAAAATGCATGACCATATCTAGCTCTTAATAATATTGTCCATAATCAGCTAGAAGTCAGAATCAGACGCACCTTCAAAAATAGAACCAGTTTAAAATCGGCACTATTCATGGCCTAGAACCGTCGATGACCTTTCCATCTCTTATTACTCCATTTGACGGGAAATTTGAGTATAGAATAGAAAAGAATAGAAGAAAAATGTTGATTCATATTTTCCGATGACCAAAAAATCGTAATGGTAGTTAGGGTTGGCAGGAATGTGTGTAATTACGTTAGTTGGCAATTTAGTATCAACGTTTATTATGTAAACTTAAATATATTTGATTTTTTATTTATTTTTAAAGATGAAGGTTACTGATCAGCAAATTCTTGAATACATGCAAGTGCACATGGTCAAGTCATAATACAATGCATAAGCAAGGGTTAGATCTCAGGGAGGGAGTGTATTTTACACAATCTGAAATTAACAACTATCAAAGTGACCCACAATCTTCAGGAGTGCATAACTTTTAAACTACTTAACCAAACTGAGTAAACTAAAATTATCTTCGTATCCCAGGAAGTATAGTTCAATTGCTAGAAGACCACCAAACCAGAATCGCAACACAACAGGAGATATAAATTTAAGAGTGGAGATAACTCAGGGCTTCAGTTTTATGCTTTACCTCAACTCTGTTTTTAATTTCTAAATCCATTCTATCTAGCCTTCTACTTAGTTTTAAACCCATAGAACCCATCATAATCCATTCTATTTTACCAGGTATGGATTATTTCATCAAACTTAGAGGCAAGTTAGGGGTAATACCCCAATGACGGCCAATTAGAGAACTTCTATGATCTTGTTCCTAAGTGTGGTACCACAAGTTAGGGGTAATACCCCCAGGACGGCAACAAGTAACATGCTCGTGTAGAATCCTTGCACCCATATGGTAGTAGTGTGCAAGAATCACCTATATGTTTTAAAATAATCCAGCCGAAATCATTCAAACATAAAAAGCATAACATGAAACTGTTTAAACTGAGAGAAACTAAAAAAAACTTCATTGAAAACGATCAAACATTGTTTAGGCTCAGCTAAACCGAGCCCCAAGTTTAAAAAGATTAGCTCATGCTTGAGGCATGAGCCAAAGTAAGCTAAAAAACATAGCAGCAACGAGAATCCATCCGCAAGACAGTTAAAATCAGCAACAAAGTTTAGCTTTTTCACTTCCGGTGTTTTTCTTTTTTTTTTGCCTTTTTCCTTGCCTTCGAGGATGTATCTCTTGATGGTGTCTGAATCCAAATTGTTCCTCACGTCTAGGGTTGTGTCTGTGCCAAATCTCAGCCCTACCCTCCAAGCCAAACGCAAGATGCACATTTTTGATGAGGGTAGAACAGTACTTGCTGCTAAAGTTCTGTATGTCCTTACATTTGGTCCCCAAAGTGAGTATGGACGGGTTCAGGTGCTCCAGCAGTCAACATGAGATATGATCCGAAGCTTATGGGATAACTCTTGGCATAAGTTCAGATTCATCCATGCATCCACGTGAGCGATATGCAACCATCTTGAGGATAGGACTGTCAATAGCCAGCAACTTGACTGGTTCTGGTAATCTGTGTATAAGTCCCTCCAAATGGCGTTTTTTGCCCTTGCTCCCTCTTCAATATTGCATCTAAGGACACAAAGAATATCCCTGTGCAATGGCAGGACCTCTCTTAATCTGGTCTGAGAGATATGCTTGTTGAACGGTTGAGATGTCATCCCTCTATCTCATTTCCTCTTTTAGCAAAACATCTTTCGAGAAGTTGCTAGTTCTTGCCTAGAATAGAGAATTGCGGTCCCCTCCTTACTTTGGCTCCAAGTATGGTGTATGTATGTACCTAGCACGAGCCAAATGTTTCAAAAGCTTCATGAACTTGATTTTGTACACCTTGGGAACACATTCAAACACTTAGACGAATTTCCTTCTTCAATTCTATTTCTGCTGAACCTCTGTTGGAATACCTCCAGAGCTACATTCTCTATTGAACTCTAGGTTTCTTGGACACTTTGATCCTTGATTTCATCCTAGATCCTGGTCAGAGAAACTCTCAAAAATCCCCGAATCAAGATTGATCGGAAAGTGCTTCATTTTGCACTGTTTTGCTCCAGCTTGCATATGTTTCTGTTGCATTGTATTTTTAGCCTGCAGAAACCACCATAGACACAATTGATCGGGCATTTGAACATAATTGAAGTGTTTACGGAACGAAATGGTATAAAATGAGATGCAAATAGGGCCTAAATCACTATATGAATTAAGCCTATCATTTACTTTTGCAATTCCTTTTATAAGGTTATTTTTCAAAAACAGATTTCGCATAAGTTTACTTTTTTGACTCACCCAACGAATGACAGTGCTAAAATTAAATTTCAAAAAATAAACTCTTATTTGTATTTCATTCTTAAAATAAATGAATGAAAACAAATAAGATAACTAAAGCATCTAAACAAAATCTAATCAAGTTAATCACCAGAAGACTTTTCACTTTATCATCATGCCGTAAGAAAAACATCTTCTCATTTTAAAACCCGAAACCGTTCAATAGAAAACCTCAAGTCAAATTGCCTTCAACATGTCCCTGGAGATATCGTCAAACACGCATACACGAAACCCAGTCCAAATTTGTGGTTGATCAAATATCCAACGAGAATACCTTAAATATGCACACGAACTACCCTTCACAGGATGGAGGAACAACAATAGTTTTAAGAGAATTCCAAGCATCAGTCGAACTTGCTGAAAAGTCGCAGGGTGAAATAGTTTTACGAACGACACGAAAATATCATGAAATGGGAGTTTGATGGTGGGAGATGACTCTGGTGGACACGTTGCAAGAATTCCCCATCTTGAAATCTTACGGTATGTATCTTAATGAAATTTGTTCATTGCAACATGATTACACAATTCCATCGTGGTCCAAACGAAATCATAAAGTTCTGATTGTACGTGTGCAAAACTCTCTTATACAATCCCATCGAGTTTGGAGCGGACTTCGAATTACAAATTTGTAGTTTTGTATACACAGATCGTGTACATCCTGTCTGTCGGGTCCATACACAATCTTCATGACATCATTTACGTGCATCTCAGATATCATATACGGAATCCGACTGGACATTCAGAATTTCCCTGCATGCACTACACTGAGTACATCATGCTAGTTTGGATGAACCCACTCTGTGTATACGTGGCCATGCACGAATGATGCATGTTTCATACCTAACAATTGTTTTCTCAATATATAAAAGAGAGTGGGGTGCCATATATAAAAGATATTGAGAACGTGTCTGACTGCATGGATGAGCGGATTACTAAATTGGTAGAATTGTTCAATACGTCTCTGGAGTTCTTTGTAGACGACTCCCATGAAGAAGAGGACGATCTATCAACTAAGGAAAGGCATCTCCATGCCTTGCCATAAGTATCTCACATTCTCATTTTAATACTCTGCGGCCTGTTCCGACGAGTCACAGGAGTACATTTTCCAGTTCCAAGGCTAATTCTTCGGTATGAAATAAGAAGATAGAGGATGAGCTCTGGAATGCCATAAGTTATTAATGGAGATCAGCCACCGCCAGTCTGAAGTCGTGGATCGTACGATTAATCCAGACTAGGCTAATGCCACAAGTGGGAATTTACGTACATATACAATGACCATATACGATGGTTGTAAGGCACGACAGTGCCATTTTATCATGGACATCTAGAAAACGTATACAATGAAGAACCTTAGTGTGCATCTGTACCGATCATAAATGAAAAAAAGGGTGAATAAGAAGAAGCAGTTTGGAGTACAAAGAAAAAATAAGGGCCATCGAAATATTGACACTTGATAATTCCACAATCTAAGAGGACGAAGGCAGTTTACAATTCAGATGCCTTTATAGGGCCGGAAAAAGAATTCAAACAAAATCTAGAATCTCTAAAATGGTGGGCGAAAATGAGTGATGAAATATGGGAAACGAAAGACATTAGTGGTGTTTTTATGCACCTGGATCCAAAAAATTTCGTAGAACTTATGGAAAAATATGTTTGGCTAGAAGATACAGCAAGTATTTATTCTGATGTTTTGCTCTTGTTATTTGTTTAACCATTTGTTGTACCATACTAATTATTGGAGTAAAATGAAATTCTTACATGGATTGTTCAAAAAATGCGTGAAACCAACCTTCATCAAGGGACCAACGTGGTTGACTTGCAAGACCGTGTACGTGCCTTGGCTTATGAGAACTAACCATTGGGTAGCGGCTGTCTTGCACTTGAAAGGAGGTCGGATCACCATTATTAACAATCAACTGATGGTGTATCCAGACGATTTGATCCAAAAGTATTTGCTTCCATTATACACACTAATATTGGCGATTATGAAGCCTTTCAAAGAAATTGCCATGTGGGATGAGCTACTCGTAGAAGAAGCATGGAAATATTCTTGTCCCGTAGGATCTTTCTTATGAGCTTCAATATGATCATGAGGGTAAATTAAAGGACATGAGGTAATGAAAATAAAGGAAAATTTATTTCACTATCTTATATATTGGTACATATCAATTATTATTTTAATTCGCAGATGGTTCGTTTCATATTGATTTATGAACAACGGGATCTACATGTACAAAAATATCGAATAAATTTCTAGGACTACATGAATAATATTATTGATACACTATTACAATATAGGAATCTGTATGTTGTATCGATTTTTGAAAGACGATTAGAATTGTAACAATGTACACTTTAGAGAATTTTATGTTTTGAATCAATTGAATGTGTCTGAACGAATTTGACAAAATCAACATGACTCGTCGCATTAGGAATGAATGCCTCAGTAAGATTTGTAAAACTCACCGAAATGACTAAGTCGGGATTCGAACGAACCAATTTTGACTCATTACGCATGTAATGAAATTCTAATATTTTACTAATGAAATTGGTGAGTATACAAGCTGACGTGTCCGAAATGTTTTCGCAAATACGATTATACAAAATACAGACTAAAAGTAACTAAACTATAAGCTACTATGCACCATTGAGGTACGAACGAATCCCTCTTTTGACACTTTATTTGCTATATACTATGATAAAGATTCTTCCACTCTCCTTTGAGGAAGATACTCGGATTTCTCTTTATCCTAAAAGACACACCAGCACCACTTTACTTCTGAAATGAGAAGTGGTGGAGACGGAATAGGAGAGGGCGACAACGTTTTGAATCTACAGTCGGTTTGATTTCGTGTTGTTTGTATCTCTTTATAGGAACTTATATAACAATTAATTATTCACGTCATCGAATCCAGCTATCAGATCATGAAAAGACAAGCAGATATGATAAGAACAGGCATGCAATCTATAAAAACACGCACAGTCTATGAAAATTAGTTGATGGATCTTTATATAGGGGGCATATTTATATAAATATATAACAAAAATCATGGATTGTTAGTTTGGGAAATTTGAGTTGGGGCACAAATGGTTGTTCCGGGTAACCTACGATTGGTTGCTCTCATGTCGGCAGTTGTTCTTATTCCAACTAGGCTATTCAGGATATTTAAATATAAAATATAATAAAAATCGAATTACTTTATTTGCCACACTATGTGATTATGAATGGACAAATAGGAGTGTTAATATATTAATTGTGTCTCACTCTTTTGCATGAGCTCAGGCACAATGTGTCATTCAAGTTTCTATTTTTATGCAAGTTGTAGACAAAGAGACTTCATTACATTACTCATAAGAGCATCTTGAATTGGATTGTAATGAATCATACATTGTGCATCTCAAGATTTAGATAGGCATTGCATCCATCCCAAAGTGTGTAAAAGTGATGTAAGTATAGATCGTGATGACGTATTTAAGAGTACGTAATGGATCGTGGTTGTTTAATGTTATGGGTTTAGGGACAAATGTGGTATCCGTGTTCAACACACATAGTCACGCTCGTTACGTCAGTCATAAATAGAAGATTGATATTTAGGGATATGTAAATAGAAATAAATAAATATATCCATATTATATATTTGGGGAAGACCGTATGAATACAGTTTTTTACACGCATTGCAATTTCGGCTATATCGCATTGTTTGTTGCCTGAATTGACTATATCGATGGAGAACATATACGTAGAATACTAAAAACCAGATTTTGGAAGGATTCCAGCGATGGAACCCTAATTAATGACTGTTTAACCCAAGAAAAAAAGTGTAATGAAATTACAGAGATGTAATCGTCGGAATTCTGCCGGAGCAAAGGACGATTGATTTCCTACATACATGCTCTCCATTGATAGCAAACTTCGGCAACAGACAATGTCATATAGCCCAATTGCAATGTGTGTATAAAACTATGTGAAAGAATGAGTCCATATAGTCTTCCCCATATTTATATATATAAGAAAAATAATGGATTATTAATTGGGGATATATATAACAAATGTCATGGATTCTTAGTTTGAAAATTTTGAGTTGGGACACGAATGGTCTTGTCGAGTAAATAGAGATTGGTCGCTCTCATGTCGACAGTTTTTCTTATTCCGACTAGGCTATTCGGAATATTTAATATAACAAAAATCAAATGACTCAATTTTCCACATTAAATGATTATGAATGGACAAACATGGTTGTTGCTACATTACTTGTGTCTCCCTCTTTTGCATATGCTCGGGCACTATATGGGATTGGAGTTACTATTTTCATATAGATTGGGAATAAATAGACTTCATTACACTCGTCATAAGAGCATCTTGACTTGGATAGGAATGAATCATTCATTATGTCTGAAGTTATAGATAGGAGTTGCACTCATCCCAAATTGTGTAAAAGTGATGAAGTATAGAATGATGACGAATTTAGGAGTATTTAATGGATTGTGATTATTTAGTGTTAAGGGTTTAGGGCGTGGATTCGGTATAAGTGTTCAACACATGTAATCGTGCTCATTATGTCAGTCGTGAATAGAACAATGGATATTTCAGGTTATGTAAAAAAATAGGGGGAAAAACAAAATATATAACAAAAATAGCTGCAATCGAGAATTGGTGGGACCGCGTTATAAAAAATGGAATACCTCTGACATGTATTTAAAGGTAATCACTAATCAGAATTCACATAAGTTGACATGAATGCCGATGTCGGACACGATAAATAGTTTATACATAAACAGTTGGTGTTTTTAGCTCGACAACATCAGGGATTCATACATGTGAGTTTTAGGGGGTTTAGTTCAAAACATTAAATTCATTCAATGTATTTCATAACAAAAACATACTAAGTTATTCGTTTTGATACCGACAGGGTCATGTAGTTGAGCAATTCATACTGAAATATTTTTTTATGAAAAATATAAAAATATATAATTACTCTATTTGTACCGAATAGGGTCCGATTTTGACTCCCGATACAAATAGAGCAACAATAACAGTTTTTTCTATACTGATACTGAATGACCCGAAATGGTTAGCACCCTATTGGCCCGATATCAAAACCAGTACTGAAAAACAATACCAATTGTGTGTTGGTACAGGTACCACCCGACTCGGTAGACAGCCCTTCCCACACATTCAATTATAACATCAAAATCGTATAAAGGGTTTCGTTCGGACCCTGACAGTCGTGTAGGTTTATTTAGAAATTCAAAGCGAGGGTTAGTGTTTTTACATTGACTACCAATCAAACAGTAAAAATATATGTGAACGGTTTCAAAACAACATAAGATAACTGAACAAGGGTATGGCTTGATTTCAAAAATCATCTTTATCATCTTCTTCATCTCCCTCTTCTTCATATATGTCATCCTCCTCATCCTCCTTTGAATCGACCAATGCATCTCGATCATCCAGATATTCGGAGCACCCAATTATGATTGAGGTTGTCTTATCAGAAGCCTCACTTGGAGGCATTGGAGGCAATGAATAGGAGGTTTCATCTGACGAATTCTCCCTCGAACTATCGAAGTCAGACATCCACTCCTATGGGCATCCACTCCTCAAGAGTTCCTGTTTTCGGCCTTCTTTGCTTTTATGTCTTTATCACTTTCTTCTCGTTGTCTACCCTCTTCTGCTTCAGTCGTTCTTTGCTCTGCAACACATCAAGTCGTTCCTGAAAGGCATCTTGCTATTCCTTATGTTCGACCTGCTCATATGACGTAAGTATCACAATGATCACACACGTGTAGACTTCCAACATTAATAAACCAACAATATAGCAACGTCAATATCACAAGACATTCTAAATATTCTACCATGAAGGACTATGATAAACAAGCGACCAAAAATTGATCTGTAGAATATACCAACTAATATACTTCAATGTTCCCAGGCTGCTCATCAGGGACCATCAATGTAACATGAGAAGCCTTTGTCTCCTCAACCACCTGAGGAGGGGAGTTTTTAACATGGACTACGGGAGGATTTATACTTGCCATTTGAACTTCTTCTGAGATGGAAGACGAAAGGATTGAAGGGATGTAGAAGATACTATTGAAATGACAGAGGAAGTCTTAACCACAATTAGGATGAGCACGAATAAAAGTGTTGACTAAAACCTAATTTTAAAATGGACTTGAAGCTATAATTCAAAATGAAATTATCGTTTTAAGTTTAAAGGTCTAGGGGGACCCCGACTGAAGCACGTCCCGCCATCCCTAGCCATATAACCCAAAAGTAGTATGTGGATTCACCACATATGTTATCATTTTACTCGTAGACCGCGTTATACCCGACACCAATAGGCGGGTTACATGTATATTAGCAATAATGAGAGAGCTCCAAAATATTAGAAGTGTTGAATTATATTATAGACCATGCTTACGACAGTTGTAACTAGGGATGATAATTTGGCCCCGCCCCGCCGTGGGGCAGGTCCGATCCCCTGTAGGCGGGTCCAGGACCACCCCCCCCCGACCCACCCAGCCGCTTTTAATTATATATAAA
>JAOYMZ010080283.1:0-11509 GCA_025802335.1 Pinguicula primuliflora
TCCACTATGAAATGTCAAATGAATACAAGTACATGAGGCCCTATTCTAACATAAATGATAAAAACAATCACAAATCTCCATCGTCTTCGGGATTTTGAATTCTTCTATTATCTCGCTCCCAATTTTGAATGCAAGATAAGACTTCTACCATTTCGGATGTCAAACTTGTTCTTCTATCGGTCACAATGAGCTTTGCGGTGCTAAATACCGAATCGGATGATACGGAAGATGCCGGAGTGGTTAACAAATCCCGAGCTAAAACCGAAAGCACCGGAATCCCGCCGAACGGCTATATGGCCGTTTTTATTATTTTTTTAAAAAAAATTACAAAAAAATCAAAAAAACTGCTGGTGCACCGCAAAAACCGCGGTGCACCCAAAACCGCACCGGCTAACCGCACCGCCGGTGCGACGGTTTGAACCGCACTGCACCGGCGGTGCGGTTCAAATTCTCCAGGTTTAGCCGAATGATGTAAAATCATTTCAAGTCCAAGTATTTGGGCTTAATTATGATTTGTTGAATTGTCAACCGGGTTATGTTTTCGTAACTTGGATGTTGAAATTTATATACTCGGAATTACTGTCTATTCATGCTCAATCATCGAGTTTTCTGGTTCATTACTACGTAGATATGAGCTGGAGAGTTAATTTGTGGGCCAAAGTGTTACTGGGCCTGTGACTTAATTCACTGCTGGGCTGGTGCTTGTAAGGATTGGGCCTCTGGTTATTTGGGCTTGTCTAATTACCCCTACAATTGGACACCTGTTTTATTTCTATTGCTGGGCCGATTAAATTTCTGTGGCCCAATCCCATTACTTACCTCGGTCCATAGTATATATAGCTGCTACACTATTCTGTTCGTCACTTTTTACACTCCCTGTATCTCTCTTTACGGCCAGAAATCCTACGCTCTTTCTGCTACTCTCGAAAACTCGTCGTCTGTTCTGAGATTTTCGACCAATTCTTCAGCATCTTGCTAATTTTGAGCGTGGATCTAGAATCCTCGTCTCATTCTCGTTCTTTTGAACCAATTACTTTGTTGATTTAGAAGGTTGAAAGATAGTTCTTCTTCGGCCCCCATACTGATGGCTCGTGTTTGGGCATTTTTCTTGTAAGATATCGACAGATCTTCGACAGATCTGTCTTCGGCATACAAAATTTCTTTACATTTTGTGTTTTGGTTTTGCATGCAAAATTTTACACTATACACTGTTTTTATTCCTAAAAATCTAATGATTTGTTGCTCTATTATGTATATCCAAACAAAATTGTGGACCTCACATATAGTTTACTTGATCATGTGCGTGATGCCAAAAAATTATTAATGAAAAGTTTAGTAAAAATATTAAACTTACTTAATTTTTTTATATAAGATTAAATAAGTATCACAAAATTTTAATTTTGTTGAAATTACTTTCCGGAATAAGAGGGTGTTTGCAAGTTCTTGCGTTTATGTAGAAGTAGCTTTTTAGAATGTATTCTGGAAAAAAAAAACTTCCATTTAAAAACTGGAAAGTGTTTGCAAAATATGTTTTATTTACAACAAAAGTCAAAATACAGTGTTTGCATATTATTAATTTGAAAGTTATTTTTATAACATAAATTTAACAAATGACAAAAATATCTGTCAATTTAAGAATATTGAATTATTTTTTTGACCAAAATATCCTTATTAGTTTATACTGCACAAAATGAATTGTACACATTAAAATTCAAAATTAACAGAATCCATTTGATTTCTCGGTGCCCTACGCAAGAATGTACCGTTTCTCCCGTATAAAAACTTTCTAAAGATCTACCACTCAAAAGGGACATCAAATGTCAAACTCCGATTTTCTTCAGCAATGTCCTCAAGTCAGCTCATAAGATATTGTGTCCACAAATTTATGGAGAAGTTCCTTTACATCATAAGTGAAATCACCATTTGTATTGCTGAAGGGCGCCAGAGAAGGAACTGGCATACTCGAGACCATCTCAACCACCCATGGAGGACACACTTCACATTTTGCAAGAGATAAGTTCATCCCATGTCACTTGAAGCAGTCTCCACGGTGAATTAGGCCATCGAAGGGGATCACTAACTTGGACAGAAGCTATAGTCTCCATAAACCAGCAGATTCTAGAGTAGTGTTCAGTTTCAAAAGGCATCTTGAATCTCATTCCAGGACACCAACGGATCCTTACGACAGTGCTAACAGATGATGCTTTCACACAAAACTCCGGTGTGTTTGCCCGTGGAAAGTATAACACCTCAAAGTATAATCGGGAAAATATGGCCCCCTTCATAAGTCTGCGCCGCTCCTTGCACCACTACCGTGTCCTCATTGTCCAGCTTTGACGGCGTGCAACCCATTCCCATAATTTATCCAAGATACAGATTACGGAGACACACAAAAAGATTCAACCTCCGTGATGTCTGACGGTGATTGGTGGCGCTTAAGAAACCGAGCAGTGTAGAACCGCCGTACGACAGTGGCCTAACCCACCAAACATTGTTCTCTGATCGAGAAGCACTTATAAATATAATATCTTAACCCACCAGACATTGAATTATTGAAAAGGATAAAAATATCTTAAATTTAATATTTATAAATATCACCGTCAAAAGTACTCCAAACGCAACCCCAAAGATGCTTCTGATTTTTAAACTTTTTTAACTTCTTCACTGCAAAAGTCAAAAGTCAAACGACAAAAGCAAAATTCGCAAACATTCCAAACTACTTTTCAACCGTCAAAAATCAAAAGTTGTTTTCGTGGTTAATTTTTTATACCACAAAAATTATCCCGTATTTTGAAAATGCAACCGCCCGGACATGGGAAGTCCGAGCACGAATCCCGAACTTGGGAAACCCGAGATTTCTAAATCCCGGACTTCACAAAACCGAGCTTAATTAAGATTCTTAATCACATAATTAAGAAATCCCAGTCTTGCCAAGACCGGGATAACTCAAAAAACCAGAAATTTGATGAACACCAAGAAGAACAACCAATGTGATACTTTTTCCTCAAGATATCAAAATCATCAAGCAGAAATAGAAGAAAACCATTACGACCCTAATCGAAAAATCCTCAAGAATGTCATCCTTCTTTGGCAACTTGGGGGTCTCACAGTAGTCTTACTAGGAGTAAGCTTGCGTGAACAAAAAGGGGGCATACCTGAGTATTCGTTGATTTGATCTTAGCATTGGTAGAAATTCATTGAATTGGGCATTGGCTTCATTATAGGCAGGTCAATGATATCTTCTCTCAAAAAGACCAATATATTGGCAGGGGATTCATCCGAGATATTCGACATTCATCCATACATAGTTGGACCTTCTAACCATTGGTTTCAGGATGACAACCAAAGACTAAAGCGCGGGCAAGAACGTCGAGAAGTCTACACGTGGGGCCATTGCTGACGCCCCTTGCATTCCAAACACTTGCTGGAAATTTTTGAAATAGAGTGGGGCTAAGAAAGGAAAGACAGCTCATCGGAAGTGCGCTTAGCACCCGCTCAGAAAGACCTTAAGTGTCTCTTGAGCCTCTTGGCTAAGCCATCGTCGTTTCCCTGTTGGCAATAGGAAGCCAACGACTTCTAGATCTCCGTGAATCTTCTCATACGCCCCAACGCCGTTCAATTTACTCTTAGATCTGTCCAGTCCCGATCTTGAGTCTCGATCTTGACAAGACCGAAATTTCTTAATTATGTGATTAAGAATCTTTATTATGCTCGGTTTTGTGAAGTACGAAATTTAAAAATCTTGGATTTCCCAAGTTCGGAATTTGCGCTCGGACTTCTCATGTCCGGACGGTAATATTTTCAAAATACGGGATCAATTTTGTAGTATAAAAAAAATTAACCCTGTTTTCGTAAAGAAGTTGCAAACCCGAACCGCCTGAGGGTACGATGGGAATTGTCCCACAGTCAACGAACTCCAGGAAAGAAGACTTCATCAGGGGAGGGAGAGGACCGACTCGAGTCGAGACAGCTTCGGCGAATTCAGAAGCTCCCACGGCACACCAACTGCCGACTGATTATACGGAGAGGTGTAGAAGATAATTACTTACTCAAGACAAAGGAAGCGGACAGATAAATTGCAGTATCATGACGGAGGTGGTCTCGGAGAATATGGTGGACCCCGCACCTCCAATTTCGCAATCAATGGATACTTATAATTCTTCAGGACGATTATCTAGTGATCCGCAGACAAGTTCTCCTGCAAAGGACGTAGTAGATCTTTCATCGGCTACCACTCCAAGTCCTTCCAAGCAGCTGGATCCCCAGGTATTGGTCGGATTTCAGTTGTGTCTGGTGTTTTTAGAGCTCAGTTGATTCAAATACTGATTGGCTGTGGTGGTGGAAAACGGGGAGAAACTGTTGTTTCGTTAGCTGAGGTTTTAATTTCTTAATGCTGATCATTTACAAGAACTAAAAAAAATCGGAAGTTGGATGTTTATGTTTCGAGCCTTCATTGATACCATGCTTTGCTTAAATTATCATGCTTATGGATTTCTGTTTTCACTCTTTTTTTAGTTAAATCTGTTTTCACTCTTGTTGATGCAACTAATGAAAAGGGGTTGTGGCGTCGGAAAATAGCCGTCACAAAATTAATCGGAACTGGGAGAATATAGTAAGTGGACAAGATGATAAATTCATCAACATCACGCCACATTTTCGAGTTCTTTTCACTATTTACAAATTAAGGGGTTTAGAGAAGTGTGTGTTTGCACGTTTGATTTATTGAAAAGATTGAGGGTTAAATTTTAGCTAAATTGCTAATATCGTTGAAAAAGCAGTCGTGCTTGTTGGCTATGACATGAGCGCATTACTTAATTGGTTCTAATAACGTCTCGGGTTTCAGGCCCAATCCCCTTCAAGAGTTGAAGAGTATCGGCAGCTGTTTCGTCTTCCATCTGATGAAGTAACTAATCTCGTTTATTCGATCATTTCCCAGAAATTGATGCCTTATGAAGGAAATATATCAATTTTTAGCTGTAATTTCTAGGTCCTCATCCAAGATTTCAACTGTGCCTTTCAAGAGAACTTTCTACTTCAGGTGATAGTAAGTTGTATGATTTGATAAGTCTTTTAGATATTCAATTGATGAAGCACCAACTGTTGATCTCCGAAGTAGATAGAGTTGGTTTTTATTTGCAATTTTTGTTTCTTCGCTGGATCCCAAATTGAAAGCAAGTTATTGATTTGATCGCTGTTGTATATTTCTTTTTAAATTAAGATCTTTGATTGTTCTTCCTTGCAGGGCCATATGTACGTATTTGTTCATTATATCTGCTTCTATTCCAACCTCTTTGGATTTGAGACAAAGGTCTGCTCTTGTATTTCTATTTATGTATCAGATCTTTGTGTATTTTGATTCAGGATTTCTTCCATCACCATGCTGGAATCTTGATATTGTTAATAATATATATAGATATGTGTATGTGTGTGTATCCGGGTGCCTGCGCACATTTGCAAAAATCTCTTCCATATTTTTATATTTTTTACAGTTAAGCTGCTATATCTAGAGTGAAGTGTTAAATTTCTTTTGATTTGTTCATGTATGTGTTGATCTTGATTGGAAATCTGGGTTTTAGAAAATCATTCCGTTTCCCGAAATCACATCTGTACGAAGAGCAAAAGCTGTAGCTCTTTTTCCAACAGCTATTGAAATAATCGCAGGGGAGAAGAAGGTACTAGTTTATTTTTTTCATCATGTATTATTTTGATTTTTTTATTGTGATCCCTCTTGGTAAAAGTAGTTTTCTTGACACAACAAAGCTTTTTTCCTTTGCAGTACTTCTTCACCTCTTTCCTATTCCGTGATGAAGCTTTTAAGCTAATTAATGAGGGTTGGCAAAAGTGCAATGAATCCAAGGGAATCATCACACATCAAGAGGTACTTAAAGTGACAATGTAATCTGATGTGTATCGTTAAGCCTTACTTTTTAAATAAGGATCGATACATTTATTTAAATTTTAATACTGGCATTTCTCTTCAATAGGAGACGAGGACTAGTATAAAGAGCCAAGAGAATGATTATGTTGTAGTTGAAGAATCAAGCATTGTCAGAGAATCTTTGGATGATTTGAATGCTATTGAGAGGTAACTATGTCTTTTTATCTTATGTTGTTTGGATCATTTAACTTTTATTATTCAATCATCTTGCCAATTTGTTCTTGATGCTGATTATGTCTCAATATTCGACCGAAGTAAACAAAATGCATATTTTGTTTGACTATATACAAGTTTACTTGAATTTGGCTATGTTTTTCCGATTTCATTTTTCTGGAATGGCGTAATAAATAGATATTTGGGCGAAGACTTGATTATACTTGGAATTTAACATCACTTGAGGCATCAGTTTGTATATTTCTTTTGCATGATAATCAAGCTAACAGACTTTTTGGTTTAAGCAATTCATATTTTTTATTGCACTAATATTTGTGTGATACTAAGATCGTACGATAGATGTCAATACTACAAAATAGAAGGGACTCAGGAAACAGAGTATCCTGAACCTCCGCTGTGGAAACTTAGCACAAGTAGTGCTGCTCTGCCCTGGCCCCTTCTGACTGTGATTGGATTGGCTGTTGAATTCCCTTAGTGTTGCTTTTTGGACAGCGATAAAAATGAACTTTTGAAAGGAGAGCCCAAACATGATTGTGATGGGGAACCTGGGATAGCTTCAACATCTCAAGTTGGGGAAGAAATGAATGGAGAAACTGCTCCTTCTATTTCCTCCACTCCCGCGTCTTCAGTTTGGTTGCCAGCAGACATCGATGTACCAGGAGGTTGGGCAGTTATTACCCTGTAATCCACAACATTTTCCTGTTTTTCTGCTCTATATATTTTTTTAAAAAAAATTCCACTTTCCCGCAATTTAGTTCCTGAAGGCTACACCAAGGTTGCCGAATCAAAGTTTCCGGTAATAATATTTTCTACCTCTTATTACGTTTGTTTGATTTTTTTCTTCTGAATAAACAAATAAGGACAAAATACAAGCCGGACATATCTTTTTCTTTCTAAATCAGATGAGGGTGGAGGATTTCTTCAATATATTTTTCTTTGATGATGATGTCAATTTTAACGAGGCATTTCATAAAAAATGCGGCGATAAAGGTGACTTCCTGAAACTTTTGCAGCACATACATCATTTTTTTATTTTCTCATGACCTATTAGAGTTCAAAATTTTGTTAATTTCTTGACCATTTTATTCATTGGTTTGGGTTATTCCTTATAGATTTCAAATGCACTCCATGGCGTCCTCATGAAAAATTCGGTCACAGCCGTGATGTATCATTTCAACATCCAATTAAAATTTATTTTGGTACACAACTTCAGTTTCTATTCATTTATCATTCAGGAACTGTATTTTTTGTCTCCAGTTAGGCGCAATATCTTATACTCTTCGCACCATTTCCTCATCCTCTTCAGGTGCAAGGTTTGGTAGCTGTCGAGAGATTCAGAAATATCGAGTCTATAGGAATTGGTAAGTCTATTATCATGAGGAACTATATCATTTCTGTTTCCATTATGATGCTTCTTATGATATCGTTCTTGTAAGAAAATAGCACTGCATCGAAAATGTCCTCTTGAGAATTGATTTCGACAAATATAAGTTGATTTTGAACAAAACACCTACATATACATACCTCTTTGCTCGGCAAACATTCTTGTATCCTTCACAGGAGCATAGTATTTTTGTATGCTTGGTGCCACAGATACCAGGGTGGAATTTGACCATAACCGATACCATTTTTCGTTACAATTATCCCTAGTGTCTATAACCGGGAATGTCTCTTGTTATCTCTTTCGTTGTCACTTAATTGTTTCGGAATTATTGGTTAGTTGGATTAGGTTCATTTTTTTGTATCTAATTTGTCACCGTGATAACACCTAAAGAGCAATCTTTACTAAATTTCTTCCTAAAATATGTCATGAAATGCAATGTTCTCTCTAGTTCTCCAACTTCGACATCATGATGACTAAGGAATAGATTGAAGGAAAATGTTGAGAGAGGCGTGAAATATAAGTTAAATTTTTTTCCATCCGGTGTGTGGCAACTGCATCGTGAGGAGGTTCGTGGCGAATAATTTTTTCTAACGCCATACCAGGCTAGTGTAAAGATGGTTAAGATATCTCCTCATGAAGCATAATGTGTCATGTAATTGTGTGCCTCATATAACTGTCATGACAGAAAATTGTAGCCATTTTCTTTTTAGTGAACTTTTTGAAAGAGCAATTATTCAAAAATAGACAATTATTATTATATTATAGTAATAATGGATCAGTGGATAGATTGGCACGCTCTATGAGTGGATTTTGTAGCAGGTACATCTCCTCTGTTGTATATTGTGCTAGAACAATTGTTGGTTGATATTCTGCTACTTGGGTTCGTTTGTTATAATTCAGCACTATAATGTTGATATTTTCCTTACCTGCTCAATCTGTTATTTATGACAGCTATTTAGTTATTGATACCTCACAAGACATTAGCGACGTACCCTATGCAGACTACTTCAAAGTGGAGGTGTGAATATCACCCCAACACCATCTCTTATGTATCCCACATCTTTTTCTAATTTCACACTAATTTATTGCTGGTGTTGTGTTTTTCATTTTACAGGGACGATGGGATGTTGAGGAACTAGGCAATAGTTCAAAGCCTTGCTGCTTATTAAGAGTTTACACCAATGTTGCGTTTTCAAAGAATACCATGTGGAAAGGTTTGCATTTGTGTTTCCTTGCCTCCATAGTGACTAGTTTGAGAGCTAACTTGGATGCTAATCTGACAGGGAAGATAGTGCAGTCCACAGTAGAAGAATGTCGCGAAGCTTATGCAATTTGGATAAACCTGGTATCGTTTGTCTTTACCTTTTCGAATCAGTACCGCGGTTTCTGGTGTCTAATTTCTCAGCGCTCTAAGTTATGAAGAAATGTCTCAGGCCCATGAAGTGTTGAAGCAGAAGAACCTGAAACAGGAGGAAAGTAAGTCTTTTTATCTTACTTTCTTTTAAGTGCTTCATACGTGCAGAAAATTACTCTCATTTTATTCTAGAACACAATTTTAATTGCATCTTATCTAATTTGGCAAGAAGATGTTTCAAGCAAGGTAGTTCAACCAGAGAAGCATGGAAAAAGTCTGCTGCACACGGTATCAACATCAAGCGATACGGTATCGCCAATCATTCCAGCTGAGGTCCATACAAGCCGAGAGATTAACGATCAACCTAGAAAAAATGCCGTCGCGGCATCAATTAGGTCTCTCTTGAGAGAGACATTCAGCAAGTTCTGTTCACATCTAAAAAATTACAGCACTCCATCCCTACTGCTGGTGATTATTGTCGCTGCAATTCTAGTTCTAATGCAGGTAATGATCGCCTCTGTTTGTGGTTTAATTATTATCCTCCGCCTCTGATGCTCTCAACACTTACATATTCCTTATTATATATCTCTATCTGTCTGCACTGATGCAGATAAGCATCCTCGTCTTACTGAGCAAACCCCAACAAGTCCATGTAATCCCTCAGGCCGATAGCGTGAGCAGCATTCCGGGATCGAGTGGAAGCCGGTTGGAGGCACTCGACTCAGTGACCAATCAAATTAAGCATCTGAAGGAGGAGCTGCGTTTCGTTGAAACTCTGCTCCAGAGGATGCAGAATGAACATGCCCGCCTTCAAGAAAATGTGAAGAAGTTGGAGCTTTTCAGGAACCAATGGATCTGAAAGTGAAACAAAACACAACTGTACATTCCTTTATTCCTGTGTAGTATAACGTCCCATATTGATGATGTGCCTTCTTTATCACGCCCACCGTCCAAAGATGAAGTTGTAGATGATGAACTGAAAAAGGGGTCGGGCCCAGCCCGGGCTCATCTAACCAAAAGTGGTGGCAATAGGAATTCGTGATTTGATGGTTATACAGTAAGAGTGTGCACCGTCTTTCATGTGTTCATAGTTAGTGTGCGCCTTATGATTTCTAACGTGTGTGCATGGCAAATCATGTGCAATTGGAATCAGTCAAAAGAGTTATATTTTTTTACATACACTCCCACATCCACGCAAACATACACACATATTGATATGTGTGGGGTCTAATATTTAAGAATGTGAGTGGGGTGTGGTGGTGTTGTGGGCTTGAAAGGTGCTTAAATCATAAAAGATGATATGGGAAGTGAAAATTTGGGGAGGAAAAGTACAGTAACACACTTGGAAGCATATCATAGGTTATGGAATAATCCCACAAGTAATGGTCATCCAATAATATGTTGCCATGTGTTTTTCCTTCTCATATTTTCCCTTTATCATTTTCCTTAAATCATTTTATCTGATTGCTGCAGACTGCAGTATCAAGTTTGTACTCTTGTGATCGCAATGTTCAAAAAATATGAGCTGATTTTTTCTAGTTCCTATTTTGTATTTATTTTCTGTAGGATGTAGATGCCCCGAAACTAAATAGATTCCGAAATACTCATACCCAGAAACAGGTATTGAATTTTTGTTCGGTGCCTTAAAAAATTTACACTTATGGAAATTAAAATTTGTCATAGCTTTGTAGCCAATGAAGATTGTTCAGTGGTTTATTCTGAAAATAGGATGGCTAGAGTCGAACGTAATTAATAATTTATAAGAAATAATATAAAAGATAAATATATCACACAAATTTACGTGAAAATTCCTTAACAAATTAAGGGGAAAAACAAGGGGCAGTTATAGAAAAATTTCACTATGAAAAAATATAGGAGTTACAATGTCTTTAAAACACTAAGAGATACCACTTGCAATCTCTCTAGAGAATAAATGATAAATATTAACACTCTATTTTTCTCTCTAGTATTCAAACTCGGAGATTCGGAGATGATCTAACAAATGAAAGAGAATATCTTTTTTTATAAGAGAGAAAATGCGTGACAATAGTAATCTGAGCTACTACACGTTGCACTGTCCCACATTTTTCTTTCTTTGCCTACATCTTTTTCATGCCGAGATCTTCAATGTGATATTCTTTATTGCCGACACTAAATACTCATCTACTTTTCTTCCCGACATGGCTGTCACCGGAGATTTTTACACATAATTGAGACACACGATTTCAATACTGAACCAAGAGAAATTTTTGCCGTTATAGTTTCCTTTGTGCTGCATCATTTTCATCGACTCCAATAATAAGTTTGCATGATACAATATGTATCTCGCTCCCCATTATGCTATTCGGATTTTTTATTTAATTAAATATCCTATTTTGATTTGAATTATTAGTCCTTGTAAAAATTCTAATTGCATTACAATTTCTCTATATAAATATTAGATCTCTTGGTCGAGAAAGAGGCAGAAAAGAAAGAGAGGTGGGTTGAGAGAAGAGAAGAGAGATGTGAGACTTGGGTTGTGGCTCTTTTGTCTGGGCGACTTGAGAGGTTTTCCCTGTGCGTCTCTTGGGTTGTGGCTCTCTGGTTTGAGAGGTTTTTCCTGTGTACCTTCTACGTTTTCTCTGTGTCTCCTTTGTATCGCTGTTTATAGTGGATTGAT
>JAOYMZ010080294.1:0-11507 GCA_025802335.1 Pinguicula primuliflora
GTATATTGGTGACCTTGAGTGCAAATGAACTATCCCTATTGTGACACTACAAGTTAGGGGTGTTATACCCCAAGGACAGTAGTGTGATTGTGCCCTATGTAGGAGCTAGATCTTATGATTTTGTTTCTAATCTAGCCCACCTAAATGGAGTGTAAATTTGGGCCCAAACCACACCCAAGTGATAAACAAGCAAAATCATACAAAAACAAGATAAACTAGAACACCTTCATGACTAAAATGGCATGATTCCAAAGGGAGACTCAACCGAGCCTCGGGCTACAAGAATTAGCTCATAGCATGAGCTAAAACATACAAATAAACAGATTCAATACAAGATATAGTCATAAAAACAAAGCGAAATTGAAAAATGGTGGCCAAATCTCTCGGACGCGCAGCTCCTAGCTTCTCCTTCTTCCTTTTCTCGCGCAGCCAAGGAGCTCTTGAGTCCGCTCTCAATCTGGATGTGTCGCTACTGAAATGACCCCTTTTGCTCTTTAGGGAATATGTTTGGAGTGTTTTACCATTGTCCCCCTCGGTTTTTCAATGGAACAGCACACTTAATTTAGGGACCTTTCGGACATTGCTCCAGTTTGTGCACTTTCTGAAGTCACGCTTCAAACTCTGGTTTCGCTGCGTTAAATCCCTCTGTAGTTTAAAGAGAACTTGTTCACGAGTTCAAGGGCTAGCTGTCGTTTGAATTTACCCCCGTGTTTTCGAAGTATATACTGAGATATCATCTTCGGAAGGGATGCATCAATCATTTCTTGTAAACTGCAGCTAAGATGTTGTCCTTGCTTTGATCTCGACCATACACGTTTCAAATGGCTTGGATTTAAACATGAAACTTGTATAGGAGTGTTTCATCTCTCTCCTGGTGAAATTACAGCATTAACCATGTAGGGACAAAGAAGTTATGAGCTGTGCAAGTGCATCCATGTAAATTCAAACTTCTTTCCCAAAATGGTGAGGTAACTTTTGGAGGAGTGAGTGGCTCTTTCCAGTTCAGGGTTTTGCACATTCCTAGCCATGTATATGCATGTTTGAAGTGGTCAAAATGGTCTAGGACTGCAGCTATTTGGAGCGGACCACGGACCCTTTTATCATGGTTCAAGAGGGTGTCTTAGGTTCCATGAGCCGATTTTAGTGTCTCGGATATTTCCGCAACTTTGGCCAATTTTTCCACTAAGTTTGGGCAGAATTGTGTCTAAAATAAATCCCTTGGCATGCTTGATTAATTCCTAGCAAAATGTGTAGTGAATTAAGCACAAGTTGTTACAACATAAAAACATGTACCCGACTCATTAACAAAATGGAAATGAGCATGAATTGAGCTATAATCATTGTGTTTTGGGCATAAAATGGACTAAAATAAAGCATGAAATAAGCCATAAATAGGTGCTTATCACTCGCTATAAATGGCTATACCAAACGCATGAGCCGACTCAGACATGCTCCCTCTGATGACATCAGCAACTAGGTATCTCTTGGTCTTTAAATCATGCTCAGGTGTGAACTTCTTTCAAGGAATGCCCCGGGTAGACCTCTCAGGCAAAATCAAAACAGGAGTAATAAGACATGGGGATCATGCATCACTGTGAGAATCCACAATATCCAAAGAATCAATAAGCTCATGAGGTGATAGTGCACTTACCGGAGTATCCATCGAAGAAGACACTTAAGGTTGCCCTGCCAGGTCTAACTGTACCATATCGCCGTCATGTTTTGGAGCCGACGGTATACCTAACTCATGATCTTGCTCAGGTAGTACTTTTGCGTGAGTCACTGAGATGACGTGGGTGGAATTAGAGTGGTTGATAGGGGAGACGATGCGTGAGGCACCGTCGGAATTGTTGTGGCAACTCGCTGGAGGAAAGGCTCAACCAATCAAAGACGTCACTAGTGTCACATGTCTACTCTTGACTCCTTGATTGGGTAGGTGTATGATAGAAATACTCACTTTCAACGAAGTCACAGTCTATAGTGACAAACATCCTACACGTAACAGGATTATAGCATTTATACCCCTTTGGGAATATCTCATATCCTGCAAATACACTTTTTTCTGCACAAGGATCGAACTTGGATCGATTTACCTTCAGAACATGAACATACACAGAGCAACTAAAAACTGTTGGAGTCATAGTTAAGGTGGTGGAATTTGAGACTGATCAGATAAAACCTGTATAGGCGTACGAAAATTTAGAACTTGAGTGGGAAGCCAATTTGCAAGATAAGTGGTAGTGAAAACTGCTTCAAGCAAAAAACTTGTTGGGACATTGGATTCAAACATAAGCGCCCAAGTGATTTCAAGCAAAAAGCGGTATTTCCTTTCCGCTACATCATTCTGTTGGGGAGTATTAGAACAAGTTGTTTGATTTAGCATCCCACTCTGGGAGCAAAAATCATTCATTTGTTAGTTTACGAATTCCCCCCATTATCCGATATATGAATTTGAATTTTTGTTTGAAACTGAGTAGAAATCATGCGATAAAACTGGGAAAAAGTATCAAACACCGCAGATTTATAACGAAGACAATATACCTAAGTCATTCTAGAACAATCATCAATAAACAAGATAAAGTATCAAAGTCCCTGTCCCCCAACTGATGGAAAGGGGCCCCAAATATCAGAAGGAACTAACGAAAAATGTGCATAACATGAGTATTTGAAAGCAGAAATAATTGTCTATGACTCTTAGCAAAAATACATGTTTCACAATTCAAAGGAGTACTTGAGGCTTGAGGAAATAATCGGCGAAGATATTTATGGGATGAATGACCAAGACGTCGGTGTCACAATCAACTTTGAATTTGGGTAGAACCATGAGTCAAGAGTGTCCATTCCGACATCGAATCCAATTTATCTACAAGCCATTTCTTTCAGTGTCACGCTCAATTATTCTTCTCGAATGAATATCCTGTAATACACAGAAAGAGGGATACATCATCACGATACAGTTAAGCTATTTAGAAGCATGATTGATAGACAGTAATTTATATGATAATGCCGGCACATATAGGCAATTAGAAAGTCGAATAGAGGGTGAAATATCAATAATGCCTACCCCTTTCACAGGAGCAAATTCATCATTCGACGTCTGTAAGACTTTCTTCTTGGAGGCCTGCATAGACACAATATCCGACAAATCATATGTGCTTGTGTCGGTGGCTCCATAATCAAAAATCTAGTTTCCATTTTTTGCCTCATTGGCCTGATTAGCAATATTTAAGGACCTAGATCGCAATTCAGGCCCAGATTCCATCCCTGCATTAAATTCTGTTGGCCCAGATTCAAGGCTACCTGTAACTTCACTAATTTGTGGTCCATCAGACTTATATATGAGTCGAAAAATTCAGCACAAAAATAGTGTGGCCCAGAAATATCTGAGGGGCAAAAATGGGATTTCACTTTCAATGTCTAATTTTTACCTGGGCCGAGGTTCAGCGGATCATTACCTCTGTTCTTACGAATCGTGAAATCCCCTGAGACTTCATCCCTTCCGAAACCTACGTTCGCGACAGAAGGATTCTCACTGGTATCGTCGGCCTGATTTTCGCCCATCACGCAGTTGTGCCTCGTTCCCATTTTGGTCCTCCCATATGGCATTTAAGTCGGCAACATTCTGACTTTATGTGCCCTAGAATGTTTCAATATTCGCATCAGACATTAGGGCGACGAAGTATGGCTTTGCCGGATAATGGCTGTCTGATCGTCGCTGAAATTTAATATTCCCGACCTCAATTTGTTGATTCATGCTACCTTCTAGTTTGACTGCAAGCCTCGTACCAATACCTAAACCCGATGATGGTTCTGTCGTGTTGGAGGTCGCCATAGGATGTAGAATTACTTTCATGGTGGCTTCCCATTGGACACTCGCATATGCGACTTCATCTGAGGGTAACAGGTTCATCTTGACCAAATTCGGAACGATTGGCTCGAATTAATCACTTAATCCGGCGATAAAGACGAATAATCTATGTTCATCTTGAGTGCGATTAAACTTCTTGATATAATTCACTGCTCCATAGGGTTAGGTCTCCACCGATCGATTTCTAGCCAGAGTGAGGAACACTGGCTATAGAAATCTTCAATGGTGTCTTTCCCTTGACTCAAACGATCAGCCCTAGTGATGAGGTAAAAAATCTGAAGGTTGTCCTCCCCCACTGTAAACATTTTCTTCAAAATTTTCCATATTTCATAGGAATTGGGATAATGTGCGTATTTTTGGACTAGCTGTCGTTCCATAGATTTGGTAATCCAGCCGAATACCTATAAATCTTGCTCTCTCCATCTCGAATAAGTTGCATCAGATTTATCTGGGGCTTTCGCCTCCCCAATGATGAATTCATAACGGCCTCTGTTGATGATGTAAACCTCCATCAAACGTTCCCAGAGCACATAATTGTGGTTGTCGAGTTTAAACTCGATAACAGCAGATGAATGTTGATCCTCTGACTCTAGTGTGGAGGATGATGAGAAATCACTTACGTTTTTTTTAATTTCTAATCCATGAACCATCGAAATTGTTCGAACTGCTCGGCTAGGATGACATATGAGTCGGCTGATGCTTGCTTCTTGTCTCCCATGATGCGCCGAGATAAGGATTAAACCCTAGGTAGATGATAAAAAATAGGATTATTCCTACTCCGATACCGTGTTAGAAAACCAACTCGGCCCCAATTCCTAGATCGGGTCACGTGTGCATAGGTGCACGTGTGTGAGCTAATATAATTAGGATGGTGGGCAACCTTCATTAAAATCATAAGCTTATGGTTATTGATTGTAGTCCACAATCCTATTTATATTAGTGAATTTGACTTGTTGCAATCGGTATGTAGCCCACAATCCTATTTATATTAGTGAATTTGACTTGTTGCAATCGGTATGTAGCCCGCGATCCTATTTATATTAGTGAATTAGACTGTTGGCCCACCCATAGGGCCAGAGCCTCAGACCGTCCGCTTCGATACCATAATAAGCGGAATTATAAAGAAACACGAGAGTTTACGTGGTTCGACAATAACCTACATCTACGGGAAGAGCTCTTCCTTTTTTTTCTTTTTCGTTGTGTTTTATATGGTCTCCCTTACATGTATTTATAGATACAAGAAATTAATAACAATCCCTTCCAATCAGGGTTGTGATCTCTAAGATTTATGAATCACAGATAAGGAAAGGATTTAAGCCTTATTTTGCGCAGAATTACTACTACTTCTTCTAGTATTTCTACAACTATTTTTTCTTATTTTTAAAACCTGTAGTATTTTGTACAAGTGCTTAAAAATAATCATTTAAAATTTATTTTAATTATAAATAACAAACTTAACATTATATTACTAAAATAACCTTCATCTATTTAATTAAAATATATTAGTTAAGGTTAATTTGGTCATAAAAATATTTATAATTGAATATTATTATAAATATGTCATGGTTATTTTTAAGAAGGAAAAAATGCATCTCATGAGGTGCTTATTTTTAAGAAGAGGGAGGTTCCAAAAATAAGAACAAGAACTAGTACTTGTATTACGCTAAACACTCGTTTTAATTTAAAAGGTACTTATAAGCACAATTAAAATCATAAGCATCTCGCGCAAAACAGACCTTTAATCAAATCATTTCCTTAACATCCATCTATTTCTTATGGTGTCGAATTGATAATATGATGAAAAAAAGTATTAATATATATAATAGACCACACAACTTTATTAACTAGGGTTTAAAAAATATATATAGTTTGAGATGAATTATTAGATGCGCAAATTTATTGTGTTCAGTAAGTATTATTGTGCTACGTTCTAAGCTTGGTCATTTAACTGAAAATGTGATGATTGAAATTAAATGATTCAATTAAAATAATTTAAATGATTCATTCAATTAAAATGGTTAGATTACCGTATGAATAACACAAAAAATGAGGAGGATGGAGAGTGGAGGGTGTTGTCGTGAACTCTTTTGTATAATGATTTAAGCACTCCTTTTTTATTTCTCCAGCAAGGTACCTACTTACGTAACGGGCCGGGATTATGGCACATCGGCGACCACCACTTCCGCCACCTCTTCGACGGCTACGCCACCCTCGTTCGCCTCCACTTCGACGGCGACGGTAGCCTGCACATGTCCCACCGTCAGATCGAATCCGTAGCCTACGCCGCCGCCAAGAAGCACAGCAGGCCCTGCTACCGCGAATTCTCCGAAACCCCCAAGCCCGACAATCTCCTCTCCCGCATCGGCGAAATCGTCGGCCTATTCTCCGGCGCCTCGCTCACAGACAACGCCAACACCGGTGTCGTCAGGCTCGGCGACGGCACCGTCGTCTGCCTGACGGAAACCACCAGAGGATCGATCGTCATCGACCCGGAGACGCTGGATACGATTGGGAGATTTGAATATTCCGATCATCTCGGCAGCTTGATCCACTCGGCCCATCCGATCGTGACAGGTGGCGAGTTTTGGACGCTGTTGCCGGATCTGATCCGATCCGGGTATCTGGTGGTGAGAATGGCGGCGGGAAGCAACGAGCGGAAAGTGGTCGGGCGGGTTAAATGTCGGGGCGGTTCGTGTCCGGGTTGGGTTCATTCTTTCCCGGTCACGGAGAAATATGTGATTGTACCGGAAATGCCCCTGAGGTATTGTGTGGGAAATCTCCTCAGAGCGGAGCCCGCGCCTTTGTTCAAGTTTCAATGGCGCCCACAATCGAAGGCATTCATGCATGTCATGTGCAAGGATAGTGGTAAAATTGTAAGTTCACCTACTTTTGTTGCATGACATTATTGTTTTTTTTTACTAAGCATTAATAGGGGAGTGCTTTATATACACAATTTTTATGTGTATAAACCCGTGCACAGTTCTTGTGGGATTCTACTGTTTGGAAATTAATAGAAAGTTTATAAATAGAAGATCAAAATGATCATTTTATAAAATTAGTGATAATTGATATATCTATTTTATGTTAAAGGTCGCGAGCGTGGAAGTTCCTCTATTTGTGACCTTCCACTTCATCAACGCATACGAGGAGAGGGACAAGGATATGAGAGTGATTGCCATAATCGTCGACTGCTGCGAGCACAATGCCGACCCAACAATCTTGGAGAAGCTTTGCTTGAATAATCTTCGGTCATCCTCTGGCGAAGATGTATTGCCGGATGCAAGGTAGCAGTGAACCATATGCATCCCATATATACACCATTTAATCTAGGTGTATAAAAAAATTGGATACCAAACAAATCTAGGCGTACCGAAAAATTAGATACGGAATTTCGGTACTCAAACTTTTTGCACACTTACCGGCCGCCGAAAAAAAGAGTAAGACCGGTTCTAGAATCTTTATGTTGAAACGATGTCGGAACCGGTCCTAAATTATAATTTGGATGCTCATAATACACTGTTTAGGTTAGAGTAATTTATCACTCTTAATTAAACCCAAGTAGCTCAACTGGTGAGCTGGGTACCCTCAAATGTGGAGGTACATGGGTTCGATAGTTTGCCTATCCAAAAAAATATATATATATTACTCTTAACATGCTTATTTAATAGAATTTTACTTTGTTTGGCGCCGAAACCGAAATCAATGACCGATTCCGATATTATTTCAATACGAAAATTTCATAACCGGTCTTACTTTTTGTTTTGGCGGCCGGAAAGTGCCCAAAAAGCTTGGATACCAAAATTCGGTACCCAATTTTTTTTGTGCACGTAACATAACTCTATATACACTCATCTTCCCTTAATCTAAAGTGTGCACGCATGTATGTTTTGCCAGGGTTGGGAGATTCAGGATTCCGCTGGATGGCAGCCCATACGGGAGCCTAGAGTCTGCATTGGATCCGAATGAACATGGCAGAGGGATGGATATGTGCAGCATAAACCATGATTTTACAGGGAAGAAATATAGATACACCTATGCCTGCGGTGCTCAACGGCCTTGCAACTTCCCAAACACTCTAACCAAGGTACGTATTTCATCAAAAACAGGGTCCAAAAAAAATAGAGCAAGTTGAAGTGAAAACAAATGTCTGGTTTGTTTTGCAGATTGACCTGGTGGAGAAGAAGGCCCAGAATTGGTACGACGAGGGTTCCATACCATCCGAACCTTTCTTCGTGGCTCGCCCCGGTGCAACCGAAGAAGATGACGGTAACATAACTACGGCATTGCAGGGTTAGTTTTGATTATTTGTAGAATGAGATTTCGAACCTGAACAGTTTTGATATGCAGGTGTGGTCATCTCGATAATTAGTGGGAGAAATGGAGATGGATACGCACTGTTGCTTGATGGAGCCAGTTTCGAAGAAATTGCAAGAGCCAAGTTCCCCTATGGGCTGCCATATGGTTTACATGGATGCTGGGTACCAAAGATATGAATAAAAATAGCACAGTGGTGTCCATGGGAGTTGTGTGATGATGTGTAGAACGTGAATGGTGTATATGTACGTTGCCTGTAATGATATCGTATGTGTATGAGTTGGTCGAAAGGTCAATATAAGTACTCGAATAATGCCATGTTAGATGTAAACACAACACGTGCATGGGAAGAGGGGACTATGCAGTGACTAGGGGACTATGCAGTGACTTATTGTATGTGTATTAGTTTGTCGACAGGTCAATATAAGTGCTCGAATAATGCCATGTTAGATGTAAACACAATACTGTGCACGGGAAGAGGGGACTACGCAGTGACTAGGGGACTATGCAGTGACTGCAGTGCCCATGTGACATACCGGGATTGGACGTGTCAGCGGGCTTGCGCAAAAGTGCTGAAACACCCACCCTCCTGCCGCACCAATCCTGATATGCCGCACTGCACACTATGCAGTGACTTTAATCAGTGCACCTCCCCTGCTCCCCTGTGCACGCACCATCAAAACTAGGTGGTCATGGAGCACGAATGTCTAGTTTGTGTATAATAAAGTATAGATTTCGCAATATCCATGCATCACGAAAAGAGAAGACATGGTGCACATGTACGCATCTGGGTCAAGAATGTCACTTACTCTTCGAGTATGGCACGCCCTAAATTAGTTGCCAGAGCAAGTCTGACCGATTTCAAGGCCTCTGGTGGCAACTCTGAAGGAGTGAAGCCTGGTAGCAGTCTTGCCAAAGATAACTCTTGCAATTTATTCAACAGAAGTTGGGTTTGAGCAACGTTAAACAAGGGCCCATCCTTCCAGTTCAGTAATTTCAACTGCATGCGTTCAAAAAATGGATTTTAACTGATGAAAAGGATTCGGAGTGAGAAGTATGAACAGACGAGAAAAGTCCATGAAGGGCGGTATTGATCCAGACGATTCAAAGTGATCAAACTTGAGAAAATAAGAGTTGCGTACCGCGTCGTATAAGAGAGGTAGCCAAAACTGCTGTGGTGTTGAAGGGTTTCTCATGAGCTGCAAAAGAAATGGGAACAGAGTTTAACTCATTGATGCTTGGAAGGAACAGTATTATATTATTCGGCTAAATCAATATTGGACGGCAAGAAACAACGTACAAATATAAGGGCTTGTACAGCTTCCTTCGCCGCCTCGTTGGAAATCCCATCCTGAACTTGCTGAAGAGCCTTTCTGAAATCCCTATACCTGAGGAACGTTTGAAAATGCTGAAACACAGCATATGCTTTGTATAAGGTCATAAACGGTGGAATTGTTGAAAGTTACTATACCTTTTCAAAAACTCGAGTCCTCCTGCAGCTTCGGACTCAGTTGCCAGTAATTCAATCATCCCTTCCCATTGCTGCATGAACAAGAACAAGATATTGATGTCTTTCAGTAGTCCGAATGGTTGTGCAAACACAATCTACTTTATTCGGGAAAATTAACATGAATTTTGGTGTGATTAAGATGCAGTAACCGTTAGTTTGGAGAATATATGCTAGTAGAATGCAAGAGGAAACTAGTTTTTAACCCGGACGGGTTAGCCTAGCGGTGGAGGACCTCAACTAGGTCTCTCAGAGTAAAAGGTTAAGGTTTGAATCCCAACAAGGAATTCGTTTGGGCCACGACCGCGGGCTTAGGCCCGAGGATTGCCCGGATCGTGAGAGGGGTCGCCTTGCATGAACCCCAATGGATTAGTCAAGGCAGTCAAAGGATACCATAGGTTATGAAAAAAAAAAGAGGAAACTAGTTTTGTGTTCCTATCACTCCGGATAGTATTCACCTTGAAACTTTCATCAGAAACTGATTTTCCAACAAAGTCAAATAACTGCTTTGCAATCTGGTTCAAGCGAATTTCGTCTTTAGCTTGCTGAAGCCAAAACACAGCTGAGCCTTTCTTTCCGTGTTTCCAGTAATGAACGCCTGCAATCTGCTTGAGTAGGTGGATATTTAAAATGAAAGAAAGTAAACAAGCTTAAATTCTGCTTCAAGGATTTCCCAAAAACGATGTGAATCAAAGATAAACTAAGATAGAGATTAAAAAATAACAGAAACGGTAATAGATGAGATGCTTGTTTAATTGTACCTTCATCAAATTTTCACTAACATGATCGAGCCCTTTGAGACGACAGATCTCTAAGCTCTGTTCATCAGCAAACACATATGCCGACAAAGAACCAAAGTCATGAGCCTATAAGCCTCAAATAGTCTACGAGAACTGATGGGTGCTGATGGCAAACAGAGCTAAGCAAGATATCCGAAACAGCGAATCCAGTTACCTTGAGTAAGACGTGTCGATGTTGCACAGGCTGCTTGTGTATTAGATTCTCCAACAAGCCCAGCCCTTGTTCCATGCATGAAGCCAAATATATAGGAGCAATCTGAACGATCAAATTAAACAGGCAGATGTTATTCAAATTGCATTTCCCCCATTATATTTTATTGATGCAAATGCATGTCCGGGGAAGGAACCACTTTACATTTTTGACGCGGTAATTTTCTAGTTAGATTCAAATGCAGTCAATCAAAGACTAATATCCAGCAGCTTCTTACATTCCATGTCAAAGCATGAGATGATAGAATTTGAGCATATATCAGGCGGTGGAGTTCTTCTATGCAGACTCCTCCAATATTCGGCATCTCTTCGTGTAAGACTATATCTGCTTCAGTGCTACCAGCTGCCAGCAGCTCTATGGCATGGACGGCCATCCTGTCCAGGGAGACAAATAAAGCTTTATACAAGAAACAACTTCCTCGTCTTTGATATTTACTCATGATGCAGAATTGCAGATAGAGTAACAATCAGTAAGCTATAATATATATTTTCCCGTATGCAGCCACAATCCTTTCACCTAATTGTTATAATGGTGTCGGCAATATTCCAAAAACTTTTACAACCAACAAAATGAATTTGGACCAAACTCTCGAGGACACAGAAGAAGAGAAGACTGCTCTCTTACCAGGGGCCAAATGATCTTGAGCACACGGCTAGGACAACCTGAACAATCACAATGCTACTTAAATGGCAAGCCAGAAACTACTTCATAGTCGACAATGATTCAAAAATCCTGACCTCCGTATTTTCTTCTAGAATTCCAACAAGGAGTTCCACCAACTTATGGCGACTGGAAGTTGGTTTCAGT